>CM041813.1:34526433-34696433 GCA_023376895.1 Aspiorhynchus laticeps
GTCCAATTCAGTTCAGTTCAGTCCAGTCCAGTCCAGTCCAGTCCAGTTCAGTCCAGTCCAGTCCAGCACAGTCCAGTCCAGTCCAGTCCGGTTCGGTTCGGTTCGGTTCAGTCCAGTTCAGTTCAGTTCAGTCCAGTCTAGTTCAGTCCAGTCCTTCAGTCCAGTTCAGTTCAGTCCAGTCCAGTTCAGTCCAGTTCAGTTCAGTCCAGTTCAGTTCAGTCCAGTCCAGTCCAGTTCAGTTCAGTTCAGTCCAGTCCAGTTCAGTTCAGTTCAGTTCAGTCCAGTCCAGTCCAGTTTAGTCCAGTCCAGTCCAGTTCAGTTCAGTCCATTCCAGTCCAGACTAGTCCAGTCCAGTCCTTCAGTCCAGTTCAGTCCAGTCCAGTCCAGTCCAGTTCAGTCCAGTGCAGTCCAATCCAGTGCAGTCCAATGCAGTGCAGTCCAGTCCAGTTCAGTTCAGTTCAGTTTAGTCCAGTCCAGTCCAGTCCAGTCCAGTTCAGTTCAGTTCAGTCCAGTCCAGTGCAGTCCAATCCAGTGCAGTCCAATGCAGTGCAGTCCAGTCCAGTCCAGTTCAGTTCAGTTTAGTCCAGTCCAGTTCAGTTCAGTTCAGTTCAGTTCAGTTCAGTTCAGTCCAGTCCAGTCCAGTTCAGTCCAGTGCAGTCCAATCCAGTGCAGTCCAATGCAGTCCAGTTCAGTTCAGTTCAGTTCAGTTCAGTTTAGTCCAGTCCAGTCCAGTCCAGTCCAGTCCAGTGCAGTCCAATCCAGTGCAGTCCAATGCAGTCCAGTTCAGTCCAGTCCAGTTCAGTTCAGTCCAGTCCAGTCCAGTCCAGTCCAGTCCAGTCCAGTTCAGTCCAGTGCAGTTCAGTTCAGTCCAGTCCAGTTCAGTTCAGTTCAGTTCAGTCCAGTCCAGTCCAGTGCAGTCCAATCCAGTGCAGTCCAATGCAGTCCAGTCCAGTTCAGTTCAGTTCAGTTCAGTTTAGTCCAGTCCAGTTCAGTTCAGTCCAGTCCAGTCCAGTCCAGTCCAGTTCAGTCCAGTCCAGTCCAGTCCAGTCCAGTGCAGTCCAATTCAGTGCAGTCCAATGCAGTCCAGTACAGTCCAGTTCAGTTCAGTCCAGTCCAGTTCAGTTCAGTTCAGTTCAGTTCAGTTTAGTCCAGTCCAGTCCAGTTCAGTTTAGTCCAGTCAGATTAATCCAAGTCTTTATTTTGTATTTATAATTGTTTATGTCGTGTAAATAAACTGCACATGGGTTCTTTAGACTCGCCTTCAGTGGATGTTTATAACATCCATAAAATATAATTTGCGAATATTATCTGAAATTTGTTTGCTGCCAGATTCTCCATTGATATTTTGTTGTTCTTGAACAAACCAGAACGCATATAGAAAATGTGATAAAGATCTTAAAAAATAAATAAAAAATGTTGAGTGCCTAAATGACACTAAATGTTTATTGCATGTTATATTGATCTTCTTTGTCAGTTCAGTTCAGTTCAATTACTCTTTGATCAGCAGTTCATTTGTCTGGCTTAGTAATCAGAAATAAATCAAAACTGTGTTTACATTTTATAAAATATCATAATTCACATCATTTTTATAAGTTGAGCTCAGTGATAAATTTATTCAGTAATTTAGAGGATGGATTGGCTGTTGTATCAGATTGAGACTTATCTAAAGCAGGATTTATGACAGCATTAAAATCACCACCCACCACTAAAGGGCAATCAATCTCCTCAAGTAAAGTTTTGGAAATCTGTGTAAGGAATGCACGGTCTGTCTCATTCGGACCATAAATAGAGACCAATGCTAACCTATTATTATATATTTTGCATCGGATAAAAACAAATCTACCCTTCTCATCACTACCAAGGTGTTCAATAGTTAAATTTAACTTCCTGTTAACAAGGATAAGCACCCCCTTAGTTTAATTAAGAGCGCAGGAATTGGCTGCTAATTTATAATACTTATTCTGGAAACATGCCACGTCAGATTGTTTTAAATGTGTCTCTTGTATTAAGGCACAGGAGATAGATTTACGGTGTAAATATTCTAACACACGGGTTCGTTTAACAGCAGAATTTAAACCATTCACATTCAGTGATAAAATATTTAGAGTATGCATTGAATATTCGTAATCCCAAGATTGTATTCAATAAATGAAAAAAAGCAGAAGCACTTCCATTCTGTAAGTAACATGTAAACGTTGATGTGCATTTTAGATACCAAACCTCCTAGATGAAAAATCCTTTTAGCAATAGGGTAAGAGAAATAAAAGTATAAATGTCTGTTGTAAAAAATAAAAACAACACAAAAGCATGAACAACCGACAACCATAAACAAGAAACAACTTGGACCGCACATTACCGAGAACATAGGTGTGTGATGGTAGTTATGGTTCGTGACCGATCCACTCCAACAACATTTTTTTTTCTTCAATTAAACCTACTCTCCATTAGTCCCCTCCAAAAAAGAAAAAAGGGGTGTCAGTCTTACCAGCAAAAAGATCGTTGTACCGGATAGATAGGGACAATATCCCAGTATTAGAGAGGAGAGAAGAAAAAGCAAAAAACGGGTTTAGCAAACGTCCATGTCCATCCTGCCATCATCCCCTACTGGGCAGCTAGGACCACCTCCATCCCGGCCATCAAGCCCCTCCCACCGGGCCGGAGAGATAGTGGCTGCTGTCTTCCTGCTGCCCTCCTGCAGAACCGCGGCATACATCTTCTGCTGAGACAGGGAGCTGATAAAATCCTCCGCTTTCTGAGGAGATTCAAAGCTTTTCTGCTCCCCTTTGTGCCGTAGTTTAATTACCGCCGGATAGATGAGAAAGGGCTGGAGACCAAGCGCTGTCATCTTCAAAACCGGATTAAATGCCTTTCTCCTGATCCTCGTGGCTGGACTAAAGTCGGGAAAAAATAGTAGTGTGACATTGTCCTGTGCGCATTTCACCGGATAAGCCTGCCGACCACCTTTTAGGATCTCCGATCTGTCATGCCATCTTAGTACATGGAAGATGAGAGTGTGCGGCCAATCGGTGCCCCTCCCTCCGTCATACACGCGATGCGCCCGGTCAATCTCAATTTCACGGCCATTCAACGAAGGAATCCACTTGGAAAGATTAACTCTGAGGAAACCAGCTGCGTTGGAACCCTCCGCCCCCTCTGGCAACCCCACCAGCCGAACATTGTTCCTCCTGCTCCTATCCTCCATATCCGTCATCTTCTTGGTGAGTCGCTCCAGCTGATTTCCTAAGTACGTGACTGCCCTCCTATCCTCACGCGCAGCTGCTTGAACAGAATCAACCCGTCAGAATCAACTCAAGTCTGCTTCGCCGCGGCAGCTATCGCCTCAAGTTCCTCTCTTAGCTCTTTAACAGACTTGTTGGTCGCTTGTATGTCCTCACGCAGTTCGCGCAATGCTGGAATCAACACAGAGTAAATCGCATCTCTTACTGCCGAATTCACAACCAAATTTAAAGTGCTCTGCTGCTCTTTAAGCACCAGCTTAATGCTGTTAGCAATAGCATCGTCGAGGTCCTCTCTGGAGATGGTGGAATCCTTGAATTTTTTCTTCATTGGCGATTGCTCAATCTCTCTTTTCCGATCACCTTTTTCTGCCGAAGCACTCATGATGTGTCCAATGTAGAGTGGTTTGAAATTTACTGACAGGATTACACAATATGTGGCAACGTGAGCAGAGCGAAAGACTAAGCGTGCATCGCTATCGAAGTGTCACATGACCTCGCAATAATAACTTATTGAGTGAGTGTACATTTTTATTTAAATTATTAAATGGATGCCACCTTATTGGGACAATAAAGCCCTTCTGTTGTATTTAAAGGAGCCGCAAAGGAAACAAGCATGTTGCTGACCACAAGTAGGTATAAGTTAACCTCATGAAATTTTATTTGTGAAAGTAAGAAATTGATCGATGGAAAGAACTTAACAATTATAGTTAAATGTTTGCTAATGAAATAAACCAATAAAAGCCATTTGTGTGGTGTGTTTTTTGTGTTCATGGTTAAGTGCTAAGTTAGTCTAATTTCAACATGCAGTTTATAGGAGACGTTTACTAGCCTTGGTCTTTAATTAACATTAACGTTAATTTGTGCGCAGCCTACATTCCAAACTTTCCTGGTTGAAGTGTAGCCTTAATGTAATTGGTCAAATCTATGTTGTTTTGAGGAAATTAATAGCATTCCCGCTGAAAAACAAAGCGTTCTAGCGCTAAAATGCTTGGGAACTAATGTGGTCGGAACCAAAGTTTACAGGACTGCGTTCTCTGGAATCCTCTCAAGCGGAGGACTTCTACATTCCGATTGGTTGCCGCCGAACCGCGTCATAGCTCATTACCATAAAGTTGACCTGATTTCAACTCTCCTCGACGCCCTCACCACCCAAGACGTGCCGCGCTCACATTGAAAATAAATGACTTCTCGCGCCAAAGAAAAAATTAAGTTTTTGATTATTTCCTTAATTTTTATTAAAAAATAAATGCTTTTCTGATGTGATATGAAATTTGAAAAGGGAGAAAAAAAAATTCCACCAGAAGGCAGATTCGATCCCTGGTCAATCGCTTCAAAAGATGTAGGTGTACACTTCACCATCTGTGCCACTGGATCTGACGATTATAGCCGTCCTTTGTAATCTTGACTAGCTCAATCACACGTTGGTGGGCGGAGTTACTGTGCGTTCAGTAGCTTTCTAGCGCTAAAATGCTTGGGAACTAATGTGGTCGGAACCAAAGTTTACAGGACTGCGTTCTCTGGAATCCTCTCAAGCGGAGGACTTCTACATTCCGATTGGTTGCCGCCGAACCGCGTCATAGCTCATTGCCATAAAGTTGACCTGATTTCAACTCTCCTCGACGCCCTCACCGCCCAAGACGCGCCGCGCTCACATTGAAAATAAATTAATAGCATTCCCGCTGAAAAACAAAGCGTTCTAGTGCTAAAATGCTTGGGAACTAATGTGGTCAGAACCAAAGTTTACAGGACTGCGTTCTCTGGAATCCTCTCAAGCGGAGGACTTCTACATTCCGATTGGTTGCCACCGAACCGCGTCATAGCTCATTACCATAAAGTTGACCTGATTTCAACTCTCCTCGACGCCCTCACCGCCCAAGACGCGCCGCGCTCACATTGAAAATAAATGAGTTCTCGCGTCAAAGAAAAAAAGAAGATAAAAAATAAAAAAAATTCTCTGCATTTAACCCATCCTAAGTGAACACACCCGGAGCAGTGGGCGGCCATGCTACGGCGCCCGGGGAGCAGTTGGGGGTTCGGTGCCTTGCTCAAGGACACCTCAGTCGTGGTATTGAGGGTGAAGAGCGCGCTGTACATTCACTCCCTCCACCTACAATCCCTGCCAGACCGGAGATTCAAACCCACAACCTTTGGATCACAAGTCTGACTCTCTAACCGTTAGGCCACGACTTCCCCTGATGAAAAGGTTCAGTAAGAAAGTTTTCCCCCTTTAACAATAATTGAGAAGCACATCATAACTATAATTAAACTTTTTTAAATAAAATGAAAAAAAATGGAGTGGTTGAAAGAATTTAGTCATTTCAATTTTGATTTCCCAGAATTCCTGATAACATAAAACATAAGACAAAAATCTTAAAGAGAAAAAAATACACTTAAATACACATGGATATTTTCCAGATTTATTTCACATGGATTTATTTACAGTACGTTACTTTTATGTAGAATTTTTATTTTACTCCATTCTGTCTTCAAGCCTCAGCTGCTTATTTACACTGTGTTAAAATAGCAGGATTTTCTGCTATTTATACTACTTATTGCAAATATTGGCAATTATCTGCACCTCAGTATTGCAATACATTATAAAACAGTATGCGATAATAACTTATTGAGTGAGTGTAAATTTTTATTTAAATTATTAAATGGATGCCACCTTATTGGGACAATAAAAGCCTTCCCTACACCTACCCTAACCCTACCCGATACTTTATTTTCAACTTTTTGATTATTTCCTTCATTTTTATAAAAAAATAAATGCTTTTCTGATGTGATTTGAAATTTGAAAAGGGAGAAAAAAAAAGTCCGCCAGAAGGCAGATTCGAACCCTGGTCGATCGCTTTAAAAGATGTAGGCTAAGACAAACACTTTACCATCTGTGCCACTGGAGCTGACGATTATAGCCGTCCTTTGTAATCTTGACTAGCTCAATCACACGTTGGTGGGCGGAGTTACTGTGCGTTCACTAGCGTTCTAGCGCTAAAATGCTTGGGAACTAATGTGGTCGGAACCAAAGTTTACAGGACTGCGTTCTCTGGAATCCTCTCAAGCGGAGGACTTCTACATTCCGATTGGTTGTCGCCGAACCGCGTCATAGCTCATTACCATAAAGTTGACCTGATTTCAACTCTCCTCGACGCCCTCACCGCCCAAGACGCGCCGCGCTCACATTGAAAATAAATGACTTCTCGCGCCAAAGAAAAAAATAAGTTTTTGATTATTTCCTTAATTTTTATTAAAAAATAACGTCTCAGGTTACGTATGTAACCATGGTTCCCTGAGAGTAAGGAACGAGACACTGCGTCCTCTAGGGGTCGCTATGGGGAACGTCGTCAGCGTGACCCGTGTCTGAAGCATACATACAAAAACACCACTTGTTGGCCGGCGACAGCCTATGACGTCACTACCGGCGCGACCACAGTATAAAGGGGCGCCGGGAAAATACGTCATCCACTTCTTCGTCTGAAGCTTGCGTCCGAAGCATGGCACCGCGCCTAGAGGACGCAGTGTCTCGTTCCCTACTCTCAGGGAACCATGGTTACATACGTAACCTGAGACGTTCCCTTTCGAGGGAACTTCGAACTGCGTCCTCTAGGGGTCGCTATGGGGAACGGAATACCCACGCCACCATGCTGAGGGGAGTGCAAGCCAAGCACACAAGGCGAGCACTAAGTACCAACTCTACCCAGCTACGGGAGTTGCCCCTGGGACGGTTAGACGGCTGTCAGTGACATTATCCCCTACGGCCAAAGACCCGAGCTGCATACCCTGAAACTTACCTGTTAAGGGCCGGGACTCCCGGACCCAGGGTAGAGCTCGAAGGCTTAGAATCATAAGAAAGATTCCTTTAAGGGGATACGGCCAAGTGCCTAGAATAGTAGCTAGGTCCTGGCCTGTCACTCAGGGGCTACCGCTTGCTCTGAAGAGCTCAATGAGTGAACTGTCTCAACAGACCCTTGGTAGCAACACCCTGTTCAAGTCAGTATCACTATGATACATAGGTAGAGTGGGCCCAAGGCGAAACCGGGGCCTGCCAACTCAAAGAAAGGGCATGAAGCCGCAGCGCGTAATCCCTACCATACAGGATTTTTAGAAAGACCGCAAAACCACTTGATGTGCGATCTTACCACAATGTGGATTTTTAGAAAAGTGCCCAGAGACTAGCGTGCGCACTTACATAACATGGATTTCCTTTCCGTTCTAGGGAATCACAGAGGCTGTCATTACACAGCGAGCAGCTTAACAGGGAGGCCAAGAGAGGCCTAACAACCTGAAGTTTGCTGATTCCGAGCTCTGGGGAGCGGAGAACCTAACTCTCAGCATGAGAGGGAATTCAGACGCTTCAGAAGGGAGCGGCATGCTCATAGGTGACCCTCTATGGTGAGGGGAGCAATGCTAGCTCGACCAACCAGGAGAGCATAAGGCTGCTGTAACAGCTCTGGAGAGCGGAGAACTCAACTCTCAGCATGAGAGGGAACTCAGACGCTCAGAAGGGAGCGGCATGCTCATAGGTGACCCTCTATGGTGAGGGGAGCAATGCTAGCTCGACCGACAAGGAGAGCAACCTAACAGGGAGGCAGAGAGAGGCCTAGCAACCTGAGGTCGCTGAATCACAGCGCTTTTTTTTTTTTTTTTTTCTTTCTGTGATCTAATTTGTCTTTCAAGCCCAGAGTATTGGGCGAAATAGGTAGAGTGGGGCCCAAGGCGAAACCGGGGCCTGACCAACTCAAAGAAAGGCACGAAGCCGCAGCGCGTAACCCTTACCGTACAGGTTTTTAGAAAGAACGCAAAACACTTGATGTGCGATCTTACCACAATGTGGATTTTTAGAAAGTGCACAGAGACCTAGCGTGCACACTTACCATAACATGGATTTAAACTGCTGTGACAGCTCTGGAGAGCGGAGAACTCAACTCTCAGCATGAGAGGGAACTCAGGAGCTCAGAAGGGAGCGGCATGCTCATAGGTGACCCTCTATGGTGAGGGGAGCAATGCTAGCTCGACCAACCAGGAGAGCAACCTAACAGGGAGGCAGAGAGAGGCCTAGCAACCTGAGGTCGCTGAATCACAGCGCTTGTGATCTAATTTGTCTTTCAAGCCCAGAGCATTGGGCGAAATAGGTAGAGTGGGGCCCAAGGCGAAACCGGGGCCTGACCAACTCAAAGAAAGGCACGAAGCCGCAGCGCGTAACCCTTACCGTACAGGATTTTAGAAAGAACGCAAAACACTTGATGTGCGATCTTACCACAACGTGGATTTTTAGAAAGTGCACAGAGACTTAGCGTGCGCACTTACCATAACATGGATTTAAACTGTTCTAGGGAGCCGCAAAGTGAGCAACTTAACAGGGAGGCCTAAAGAGGCCTAACAACCTGAAGCTGCTGACTGACAGCTCTGGAGAGCGGAGTCACAGTGCTTGGAAGGGAATAGCGTTGCTCATAGGTGACCCTCTATGGTGAGGGGAGCGATGCTAGTTCGACCATAAGGAGAGCACCTCCAAATCACAGAGCTCTGGGAAGCGGAGGACCCAACTCTCAGAATGAGAGGGAACTCAGACGCTCGGAAGGGAGCGGCATGCTCATAGGTGACCCTCTATAGTGAGGGGAGCAATGCTAGCTCGACCATAGGAGAGCAACCTAGCAGGGAGACATAAAGAAGCCTAACAACCTGAGGCTACTGTGACAGCTCAGAAGGGAGCGGCATGCTCATAGGTGACCCTCTATAGTGAGGGGAGCAATACTAGCTCGACCAGCCAAGAGTGAGGCTGCTGTGACCGCACCGGAGAGCGGAGAACCCACTCTAATATTACAGGGAACTCAGACGCTCAGAAGGGAGTGCTCGACCGACAAGGAGAGCAACCTAACAGGGAGGCAGAGAGAGGCCTATCAACCTGAGGCCGCTGCATCACAACCTTCGGAAGGGAGCAGAGTGCTCATAGGTGACCCTCTCGATGAGGGGAGCAATACTGGCTCGACCGACCCGGAGAGCACCTGAGGCTGCTTAAACCCAGCCCTTGGAAGGGAGCGGCATTTCATAGGTGACCCTCTATGGTGAGGGGAACAATGCTAGCTCGACCGTACCAGGAGAGCAACGTCTAAATCACAGAGCTCCGGGCAGCGAAGAGAGCTCCACTCTCAGCATTAGAGGGAACTCAACCGCTCAGAAGGGAGCGGCATGCTCATAGGTGACCCTCTATGGCGAGGGGAGCAATGCTAGCTCGACCAACCAGGAGAGCCTAAGGCTGCTGTGACAGCTCCGGAGAGCGGAGAACTCAACTCTCCGCATGAGAGACACAGACGCTCAGAAGGGAGCAGCATGCTCATAGGTGACCCTCTATGGTGAGGGGAGCAATGCTAGCTCGACCGACAAGGAGAGCAACCTACCTGAGGTCGCTGAAATCACAGCGCTCGACAGGGAGCAGTGTGCTCATAAACGACCCTCTACGCTGAGGGGCTTTATGCTCTATACATAGGTAGAGTGGGGCCCAAGGTGAAAACCGGGGCCTGACCAACTCAAAGAAAGGGCACGAAGCCGCAGCTCGTAACTCCTACCATACAGGATTTTTAGAAAAGAACGCAAAACACTTGATGTGCGATCTTACCACAACGTGGGTTTTAGAAAAGTGCACATAGACTTAACGTGCACACTTACCATATGCTGTCAGAGCTCTGGGGAGCGGAGAACTTAACTCTCAGCATGAGAGGGAACTCAATCGCTCAGAAGGGAGCGGCATGCTCATAGGTGACCCTCTATGGTGAGAGGAGCAATTCTAGCCACTACCTGAAACCTCAGTAGCCCTCCAGTAGCCACAATCCTAGCAGGGGAACACTCTAGGCAAGGGCTCAGGGAGATGCTACTTAAAACCCCCGAGAGGGGAGCAGTCCCTGAGCTAGTATATAGATATCCTCAGATAGCCATGCACCTTCCTCAAAAGGCGGTGTCCCCTGTCCAGAATTATATTTTAAAAAGACCCGCAGGTCCTGGAATTGCAGTGCTGGGGACCTGCTGACCAAGGAGGCTCCACAGAGACCTACGACTGGGCCATACGATCCAGGGGTCTCATCCCAACCTGGATCTAGTATCGACGAGTGAGGTCATCACTGCACTGAGTCGAAACAAAAACCGACAGGTTTCCCAGAAATACTGCAAAGAATGGTTACACAATACCAGTTTTTCCGTAGAACTGGATCGTACTCACCCATTTCCATGGTTCCTGCACATGAGATGGTTGCAGGGGAATTTAGAGAGGGGAAGATGAGGGCCGATGACAGTGCCCCCCCTGAGGGAAAGGAGTAGATGTTTCACTCACCTTGGTCCGGACGAGAGCGTTGCGAACGCTTTGTCTGGATCACCTCCTTCTCAGGTCTTGCCTACCTCTCTTTTACCCGCGCCTCCATCTAGCCCTACCCGCAGGCAAGGGAGGGGCACGAGCCACGACACTAGCCTTCTGTGCCCATCTCTGTCCCCAGATGGAGATGGGCCAGGACCCCTGTATTGTTCGGGCTCAGACCTGGACCTTCATCAGGTGACAAGCCCTGACACTTATCCAGGTCTTTCAGTAGATCAGCCTGGTATGCCTGAAGCACCACATCACCTGACCTGCTGCTGCGTATTTTTGAAGGGGCTTAGATGGCAAGGAGGGAGCCTGGAGAGAGGATGTCTCGCCCACAGAGAGATAGCTGGCTAGCGTCTCTTCCACAGGGGGCATCCCTCATAGCCGTTTCCACGCATCCCCTTAATGTCAGCATAACTGGTATGCTGACACCTATGGATGTGAGAGGAAAACGGGTTTAAATTTTTTTTTTTTTTTTTTTTTTTGCCCCCCGGCGCCATCTTGGCCCGCTTCCACGGCAAGTAAAGCCTCGCCGTGGCGCGTTCCATAACCTCCAACAACTCATCATACGCAGGGCAGGAGGATTGAGCAGGCTCAGCCTCAGCTTCTTCGCCCTAGACATCTCCTGCTCTTCCTGGGCATAACCCAGCAGAGCACTAGCAGCTGGATCAAATGATGTCAGCGAGATTGCATCATCATCATCCAGCCGCTCGCCCTCGTTCGCGGCCGACGAGCGCGAGAGGGAAACCCCCTCTCTAACTCATCGGCCAGCTCCGCCTGCGAGCCCCATGACATCATTCCCCTCCGTGCCTCGGCAACAGTGGGTCCTGAACCGTGGGAAGCAGACGGCTGCCCCTCCTTCCTCGAAAAGAGAGACAGACGAAAGCGGAGCTTTCTCATCGAGAAAAACTCAGTGCACGCATATCGCTCCCTCGAGAACACCGCGTGCGTGCTCCTCGCCCAAACAAAAGACGCAAAGATCATGTGTGTCAAATAACAAGGATGTACACATCTCTTAAACGCCTTGCTAGTGCTCGCCATAGTAACAGTAAAAAATCGTTTTTACCTTTTCCATAGTAGATTGCACACTTCAAACAAAACAGTCATTGAAGAGGAAGAAGAGGATGACGTATTTTCCCGGCGCCCCTTTATACTGTGGTCGCGCCGGTAGTGACGTCATAGGCTGTCGCCAGCCAACAAGTGGTGTTTTTGTATGTATGCTTCAGACACGGGTCACGCTGACGACGTTCCCCATAGCGACCCCTAGAGGATGCAGTTCGAAGTTCCCTCGAAAGGGAAATGCTTTTCTGATGTGATTTGAAATTTGAAAAGGGAGAAAAAAATTTCCACCAGAAGGCAGATTCGATCCTTGGTCGATCGCTTCAAAAGATGTAGGTGTACACTTTACCATCTGCGCCACTGGAGCTGACGATTATAGCCGTCCTTTGCCATAAAGTTGAACTGATTTCAACTCTCCTCGACGCCCTCACCGCCCAAGACGCGCCGCGCTCACATTGAAAATAAATGAGTTCTCGCGTCAAAGAAAAAAAGAAGATAAAAAATAATACAATAAAAAAATTCTCTGCATTTAACCCATCCAAAGTGAACACACCCGGAGCAGTGGGCAGCCATGCTACGGCGCCCGGGGAGCAGTTGGGGGTTCGGTGCCTTGCTCAAGGACACCTCAGTCGTGGTATTGAGGGTGAAGAGCGCACTGTACATTCACTCCCTCCACCTACAATCCCTGCCGGACCGGAGATTCGAACCCACAACCTTTGGATCACAAGTCTGACTCTCTAACCGTTAGGCCACGACTTCCCCTGATGAAAAGGTTCAGTAACAAAGTTTTCCCCCTTTAACAATAATTGAGAAGCACATCATAACTATAATTAAACTTTTTTAAATAAAATGAAAAAAAATGCAGTGGTTAAAAGAATTTAGTCATTTAAATTTTGATTTCCCTGAATTCCTGATAACATAAAACATAAGACAAAAATCTTAAAGACAAAAAAATACACTTAAATACACATGGATATTTTCCAGATTTATTGCACATATATTTATTTACAGTACGTTACTTTTATGTAGAATTTTTATTTTACTCCATTCTGTCTTCAAGCCTCAGCTGCTTATTTACACTGTGTTAAAATAGCAGGATTTTCTGCTATTTATACTACTTATTGCAAATATTGGCAATTATCTGCACCTCAGTATTGCAATACATTATAAAACAGTATGCGATAATAACTTATTGAGTGAGTGTAAATTTTTATTTAAATTATTAAATGGATGCCACCTTATTGGGACAATAAAGCCTTCCCTACACCTACCCTAACCCTACCCGATACTTTATTTTCAACTTTTTGATTATTTCCTTCGTTTTTATAAAAAAATAAATGCTTTTCTGATGTGATTTGAAATTTGAAAAGGGAGAAAAAAAAAGTCCACCAGAAGGCAGATTTGAACCCTGGTCGATCGATTTAAAAGATGTAGGCTAAGAAAAACACTTTACCATCTGCGCCACTGGAGCCGACGATTATAGCCGTCCTTTGTAATCTTGACTAGCTCAATCACACGTTGGTGGGCAGAGTTACTGTGCGTTCACACCGCCGCCGGCGAGAGCGTCAAAATTCACTCTGGCCGCCCTGCCAACGACGCTGTAGAAAGATTCGTTGACTACTCTGACGATCGAAGGCTTGGTGTTGTATTTAAAGGAGCCGCAAAGGAAACAAGCATGTTGCTGACCACAAGTAGGTATAAGTTAACCTCATCAAATTTTATTTGTGAAAGTAAGAAATTGATCGATGGAAAGAACTTAACAATTATAGTTACATGTTTGCTAATGAAATAAACCAATAAAAGCCATTTGTGTGGTGTGTTTTTTGTGTTCATGGTTAAGTGCTAAGTTAGTCTAATTTCAACATGCAGTTTATAGGAGACGTTTACTAGCCTTGGTCTTTAATTAACATTAACGTTAATTTGTGCGCAGCCTACATTCCAAACTGTCCTGGTTGAAGTGTAGCCTTAATGTAATTGGTCAAATCTATGTTGTTTTGAGGAAATTAATAGCATTCCCGCTGAAAAACAAAGCGTTCTAGCGCTAAAATGCTTGGGAACTAATGTGGTCGGAACCAAAGTTTACAGGACTGCGTTCTCTGGAATCCTCTCAAGCGGAGGACTTCTACATTCCGATTGGTTGCCGCCGAACCGCGTCATAGCTCATTGCCATAAAGTTGACCTGATTTCAACTCTCCTCGACGCCCTCACCGCCCAAGACGCGCCGCGCTCACATTGAAAATAAATGAGTTCTCGCGTCAAAGAAAAAAAGAAGATAAAAATAATAAAATAAAAAAAATTCTCTGCATTTAACCCATCCTAAGTGAACACACCCGGAGCAGTGGGCAGCCATGCTACGGCGCCCGGGGAGCAGTTGGGGGTTCGGTGCCTTGCTCAAGGACACCTCAGTCATGGTATTGAGGGTGAAGAGCGCGCTGTACATTCACTCCCTCCACCTACAATCCCTGCCGGACCGGAGATTCGAACCCACAACCTTTGGATCACAAGTCTGACTCTCTAACCATTAGGCCACGACTTCCCCTGATGAAAATGTTCAGTAACAAAGTTTTCCCCCTTTAACAATAATTGAGAAGCACATCATAACTATAATTAAACTTTTTTAAATAAAATGAAAAAAATGCAGTGGTTGAAAGAATTTAGTCATTTAAATTTTGATTTCCCAGAATTCCTGATAACATAAAACATAAGACAAAAATCTTAAAGACAAAAAAATACACTTAAATACACATGGATATTTTCCAGATTTATTTCACATGGATTTATTTACAGTACGTTACTTTTATGTAGAATTTTTATTTTACTCCATTCTGTCTTCAAGCCTCAGCTGCTTATTTACACTGTGTTAAAATAGCAGGATTTTCTGCTATTTATACTACTTATTGCAAATATTGACAATTATCTGCACCTCAGTATTGCAATACATTATAAAACAGTATGCGATAATAACTTATTGAGTGAGTGTAAATTTTTATTTAAATTATTAAATGGATGCCACTTTATTGGGACAATAAAGCCTTCCCTACACCTACCCTAACCCTATCCGATACTTTATTTTCAACTTTTTGATTATTTCCTTCATTTTTATTAAAAAATAAATGCTTTTCTGATGTGATTTGAAATTTGAAAAGGGAGAAAAAAAAGTCCGCCAGAAGGCAGATTTGAACCCTGGTCGATCACTTTAACATTTACCATCTGTGCCACTGGAGCTTACAATTACAGCCGTCCTTTGTAATCTTGACTAGCTCAATCACACGTTGGTGGGCGGAGTTACTGTGCGTTCACTAGCGTTCTAGCGCTAAAATGCTTGGGAACTAATGTGGTCGGAACCAAAGTTTACAGGACTGCGTTCTCTGGAATCCTCTCAAGCGGAGGACTTCTACATTCCGATTGGTTGCCGCCGAACCGCGTCATAGCTCATTACCATAAAGTTGACCTGATTTCAACTCTCCTCGACGCCCTCACTGCCCAAGACGCGCCGCGCTCACATTGAAAATAAATGAGTTCTCATTTATTCAAACGTCAAAGAAAAAAAGAAGATAAAAAATAATAAAATAAAAAATGTTCTCTGCATTTAACCCATCCTAAGTGAACACACCCGGAGCAGTGGGCTGCCATGCTACGGCGCCCGGGGAGCAGTTGGGGGTTCGGTGCCTTGCTCAAGGACACCTCAGTCGTGGTATTGAGGTTGAAGAGCGTGCTGTACATTCACTCCCTCCACCTACAATCCCTGCCGGACCGGAGATTCGAACCCACAACCTTTGGATCACAAGTCTGACTCTCTAACCGTTAGGCCACGACTTCCCCTGATGAAAAGGTTCAGTAACAAAGTTTTCCCCCTTTAACAATAATTGAGAAGCACATCATAACTATAATTAAACTTTTTTAAATAAAATGAAAAAAAATGCAGTGGTTGAAAGAATTTAGTCATTTAAATTTTGATTTCCCAGAATTCCTGATAACATAAAACATAAGACAAAAATCTTAAAGACAAAAATATACACTTAAATACACATGGATATTTTCCAGATTTATTTCACATGGATTTATTTACAGTACGTTACTTTTATGTAGAATTTTTAAAATTTCTAAAAAAAATTAGAATTTTCCTATCAGGAATCCAAGATGGCAGCTCGTTAGTTTGCTAATGTTAGTATCTGTCTCTGTTTATTTTGATTTTTCTGTGTTTTAAGTGGACTATTAACACCATAAAACGCGGTGTTGAATTTAAAGAAAAAAAGAAAATAATCTTCTTTATTTGAAACGATCCAGCTGTCGACGCCGTGTTTAACTAGTGAGTTGTGGCCAGCTCGTGCTCCACGGGGATTCAGCGTGTTGCACCTGCAGACGGGTGCGTGTCAAGTCACCGCAGCTTTGCGTGATTGTGGGCTGCTGTTTGGGCCTGAGTCCTGGAGTTGTAAGCCAACTAAGTTTTGCATGACCGGGATTTAGATTTACATCTGACTGTTTTTATTACATCGCATATATGTAACTACCAGTCAAGCCATCTTGTTTGTACATGACTGTGTGCTGCCGCCTCGGCCTAATCCTGGAGTTTTAAAACCACGAAGCTTTGTTTGGTCGGGAATTGGATTTAAATCTGACTGTTTCTGTTGCATTCTTCACGTTTGCTGCATCACGCAAAGGCTTCAATCTTCATGTTTTCTGCATCGCGCAAAGGCATCAGTCTGCAAGTTTGCTGCATCGCGCAAAGGCTTCAATCACGCAAAGTCATCAGTCTACAAGTTTGTTGCATCGCGTAAAGTCACCAGTCTGCAAATTTACTGCATCGCGCAAAGGCATCAGTCTACAAGTTTGCTGCATCGCGCAAAGGCTTCAATCGCGCAAAGTCATTAGTCTACAAGTTTATTGCATCGCGCAAAGGCACCAGTCTGCATGTTTGCTGCATCGCGCAAAGGCTTTAATCGCGTAAAGTCATCAGTCTACAAGCTTGTTGCATCGCGCAAAGGCACCAGTCTGCATGTTTGCTGCATCGCGCAAAGGCATCAGTCTACAAGTTTGCTGCATCGCGCAAAGGCTTTAATCGCGTAAAGTCATCAGTCTACAAGCTTGTTGCATCGCGCAAAGGCACCAGTCTACAAGTTTGCTGCATCGCGCAAAGGCTTTAATCGCGTAAAGTCATCAGTCTACAAGTTTGTTGCATCGCGCAAAGGCATCAGTCTACAAGTTTGCTGCATCGCGCAAAGGCTTTAATCGCGTAAAGGCATCAGTCTACAAGTTTGCTGCATCGCGCAAAGGCTTCGTTTCGCGTAAAGTCATCAGTCTACTTTGCTGCATCGTGCAAAGGCATCTGTCTATAAGTCTGCTGTATTGCACAAAGGCTTCAAACTTCACGTTTGCTGTATCGTGCAAAGGCTTAAATCTTCACGTTTGCTGCATCGCGCAAAGCCATCAGTCTACAAATTGTCCGGCTTAAGCCATTTCGTTTTTTGTGTGGCTGTGTGTTACCATCTGAGCCTGATTCCTGGAGTTCTGGGCCATCGTGACTTTGTTTGAATGGGATTTGGTTCTTTGTCAAGCGCACAAGAGACTTGGTAGGTGCCTTTGTTATACAGGCTTATTTGAACTTTTGTGGCCTTCAATCTGCTTGTGTACAATATGCGGTGTTTAATCACTGGAAGTATGCTCTTTTTAAGTTTATTTTGGACATTTTGTCAAGTAAGTGGCAGCGGGTTTGCTTCAGGTCAATTTTTATTGTGTAATTCATCATTGGTAAATTTAGATAATCGGACATATTATGGAGTATTTAACAATTCTGTCATTTTTGAACAATATCATGGGATGTTGTACCCCATGAATTTTATGTATTTTGATTTTTTGAGATGTGCTTTATCGAGGGAGGCAAATTATTGTACGCTTAATATATATTTTTATTTGGGGCCGACGACTAGATTTGAAGTGAGTAATTCAGTTAAACGAAGGAGTTTAATAGTATTAATGTTATTAATGTCTGGGAATGTATCTCCAAACCCAGGACCTCACATTGCTTCAAATTTTACTACCCCAGTCGAGTTGAGATCAAGGTCTGGATTGGGTTTTATACATTTAAATGTTCGTAGTCTGTTGCCTAAGTTGGATATGGTGTATATTTGGGCTAAAAATACAAATGCGGACGTTATAGTCATATCTGAATCCTGGCTTAATAAATCTATTACAGACAACGACATTAGTATTACTGGTTATAAGGTTTTTAGAGCAGATAGGTTAAAAAGGGGTGGGGGGGTAGTAATTTATGTCAAAGAACATCTTGAGGTATCATTAATACTTTCAGTGTCAATAGCTAAACAGTATGAACTATTAGCTTTAAATCTTTCAGTGTCTAAGACCCTTCAGCTCACCTTAGCTGGTTGTTATAGACCTCCTTCAGCTTCTAGCTGTGTTTTACATTCTATAATGGATTCATTGGCCTCTTTGAATTACAAGGAACTGATCGTAATGGGTGATTTTAATCTGAATTGGACTCATTCAATATCTGATGATTTTAAATTGCTTTGTGATAGTCGTAATCTTTTTCAGTTGGTAGATACACCCACTAGGCCTAATTTGAAATTCCCCGAAAAATCTACAGTAATAGATCTTGTCTTTACAAACGTTCCGCATAAATATTCTTCAGTTTCTGTATTCGCAAACGATGTCAGTGATCACTGTGTTGTGGCAGTAGCCAGAGATACGAAGCTACCCAAGCAGAACTCGAGAATCATTACTAGGCGTTTTATGAAATATTTTAATGAGCAAGCTTTCTTACATGATCTTGCTCATATCGATTGGGATAAAATTACTTTAATTCCAGATGTGGATTGTGCTTGGGACTATTTTTATAATGGTTTTATGTCAATTATTAATAAGCACGCACCTTTGAAAAAACATAGAGTTAAACACCGGGATAATCCTTGGTTTTCAGCTGCCCTGTATGATCTCATCGAAGAGCGTGATGTAGCATGGGCTAAGGCCAGACAAACACATTTAGACTCTGACTGGCTACATTTTAGGCAGCTTCGGAACAAATGTACAGTAGCGATTAGAAAGTCTAAATCCGACTATTTTCTTGATAAAACTGAAGTAAATCTGACAAATCCTAGGAAGTTGTGGAAGAATATTAAATTCCTAACCGGTACTAAAACAAATACAGAGATTCCCCCTTGTATATTGACAAATTCCACTAAAATTACAGATAAAAAGCAAATGCTTAATAGTTTTAACAGTCACTTTGTTGCATCAGGGTCTTTATTTCTAATGAGTAATGATGTGATTTCTGATTTAGAATTTCTTGAAGCTGAACGTAATTTATGGACAAGAGAGTTTGTTTTCCAACACATTACTCTCTTTGATGTTTGTTCTGCTTTAAGAGAATTAGACGTGAGTAAATCGCCAGGTCCTGATCATATTGCCCCTCTGTTTCTAAAACTAGCGGCTGATTTTATTTCTCCTTCGTTGACATATCTTTTTAAACTCTCATTAATAACTAATACAATTCCTAGGATTTGGAAATCAGCATTTGTTGTTCCTCTGTCAAAAGGGGGTGATCTTTCTTCAATGGATAATTACAGACCTATATCAAAGCTCTGTATTCTCTCAAAAAATTTGGAAAATCTAGTTAATAAACAGTTGACACAGTATTTGAATGATTATAACATCTTGTCTAGTAATCAGTCTGGTTTCCGTAACGGACACAGTACTACTACAGCCATCTTAAAAGTTTTAAATGACATCGTGGAGTCCTTAGATAATAAACAACATTGTGCATGTCTTTTTATTGACTTATCAAAGGCCTTCGATACTGTGGATCACAACATATTATTAGATAGGCTTAGATGGGTAGGACTATCAGAACATGTTATTTTATGGTTCACTGCTTACTTAAAGGGTAGAACCCAATGTGTCCAGGTGGAAGGTGTTCAGTCAGATCTTTTGGAGGTTGTCAAGGGAGTTCCACAAGGATCTGTGCTGGGACCGTTATTATTCAGTATATATATAAATTGCCTTGACTTTAATATTGATAAAGCAAGGTTCCATTTCTACGCAGATGATACTATTGTATACTGTTCAGCTCCCTCTAAGCAACAATCAGTGACTGCATTGCAGTCTGTTTTTGATATTATCCAAAACAGGTTTCGTGCTTTAAAGTTGGTTTTAAATGTTGAAAAAACGAAATGTATGCTATTTTCAAATTCTAGAACTTCTTTAGAGAATTCTATTGTTCTTCAGACTTCTCAGGGGAGCCAAGTTACCTCAGTGTCAGAGTACAAATATCTGGGTATTATCATCGATAATAAATTACGTTTTAGTTCACACATTAAGTATCTGAGTAAAAAATGAAAGAAGAAGTTAGGGTTTTATTTCAGAAATAAGTCATGTTTCCCATTTAAGGTGAGGAAAAAAATAGTGTCTGCTACATTTCTACCGATTCTCGATTATGGGGATGTGGTTTACCAGCATGCCCCTTTTTATCTTCTTTCTTCCTTGGATGCTTTGTACCACGGTGCTCTGAGATTTATAACTGACTGTAAATTTACAACGCATCACTGTGAATTATATGAAAGAGTTGCTTGGCCTCCTTTGAGAATTCGGAGAAAAATGCACTGGCACTTGTTGATATATAAGGCAATTTTGGGTCATTTGCCAAATTATCTATGTTGTTTTATACAAAGAACTTTGTTTGGAAATTATTCATTACGTTCTCAAGCAAATTATAATCTCTGTGTGAGCTTTGTCAGAACTGAGCTTGGTAAAACCTCTTTTAAATACGCTGCCGCCTCAGATTGGAACCTTCTCCAAAAGGAGATGAAGTTACAAAACTTGGTGTCTTATAATTATTTTAAGTCCTTACTATGTAATCTAGAGAGCAATTTAACGGTGTGTAATTGTTTTTAACTGGTTATATGTTGGTTTGTAATGTTTGTTGTAACTGTTGTTTATTTGTATATGCAAGCTCGGCTGCCTATCTTGGCCAGGACACTCCTGGAAAAGAGATTTTAATCTCAGTAAGTCTTTTCCTGGTTAAATAAAGGTGTATGTATATTTTACTCCATTCTGTCTTCAAGCCTCAGCTGCTTATTTACACTGTGTTAAAATAGCAGGATTTTCTGCTATTTATACTACTTATTGCAAATATTGGCAATTATCTGCACCTCAGTATTGCAATACATTATAAAACAGTATGCGATAATAACTTATTGAGTGAGTGTAAATTTTTATTTAAATTATTAAATGGATGCCACCTTATTGGGACAATAAAGCCTTCCCTACACCTACCCTAACCCTACCCGATACTTTATTTTCAACTTTTTGATTATTTCCTTCATTTTTATTAAAAAATAAATGCTTTTCTGATGTGATTTGAAATTTGAAAAGGGAGAAAAAAAAAGTCCGCCAGAAGGCAGATTCGAACCCTGGTCGATCGCTTTAACATTTACCATCTGTGCCACTGGAGCTGACGATTATAGCCGTCCTTTGTAATCTTGACTAGCTCAATCACACGTTGGTGGGCGGAGTTACTGTGCGTTCACTAGCGTTCTAGCACTAAAATGCTTGGGAACTAATGTGGTCGGAACCAAAGTTTACAGGACTGCGTTCTCTGGAATCCTCTCAAGCGGAGGACTTCTACATTCCGATTGGTTGCCGCCGAACCGCGTCATAGCTCATTACCATAAAGTTGACCTGATTTCAACTCTCCTCGACGCCCTCACCGCCCAAGACGCGCCGCGCTCACATTGAAAATAAATGAGTTCTCGCGTCAAAGAAAAAAAGAAGATAAAAAATAATAAAATAAAAAAAATTCTCTGCATTTAACCCATCCTAAGTGAACACACCCAGAGCAGTGGGCTGCCATGCTACGGCGCCCGGGGAGCAGTTGGGGGTTCGGTGCCTTGCTCAAGGACACCTCAGTCGTGGTATTGAGGGTGAAGAGCACGCTGTACATTCACTCCCTCCACCTACAATTCCTGCCGGACCGGAGATTCGAACCCACAACCTTTGGATCACAAGCCTGACTCTCTAACCGTTAGGCCACGACTTCCCCTGTTGAAAAGGTTCAGTAACAAAGTTTTCCCCCTTTAACAATAATTGAGAAGCACATCATAACTATAATTAAACTTTTTTAAGTAAAATGAAAAAAAATGCAGTGGTTGAAAGAATTTAGTCATTTCAATTTTGATTTCCCAGAATTCCTGATAACATAAAACATAAGACAAAAATCTTAAAGACAAAAAAATACACTTAAATACACATGGATATTTTACAGATTTATTTCACATGGATTTATTTACAGTACGTTACTTTTATGTAGAATTTTTATTTTACTCCATTCTGTCTTCAAGCCTCAGCTGCTTATTTACACTGTGTTAAAATAGCAGGATTTTCTGCTATTTATACTACTTATTGCAAATATTGGCAATTATCTGCACCTCAGTATTGCAAGACATTACAAAACAGTATGCGATAATAACTTATTGAGTGAGTGTAAATTTTTATTTAAATTATTAAATGGATGCCACCTTATTGGGACAATAAAGCCTTCCCTATACCTACCCTAACCCTACCCGATTCTTTATTTTCAACTTTTTGATTATTTCCTTCATTTTTATTAAAAAATAAATGCTTTTCTGATATGATTTGAAATTTGAAAAGGGAGAAAAAAAAAAAGTCCACCAGAAGGCAGATTCGAACCCTGGTCGATCGCTTTAAAAGATGTAGGCTAAGACAAACACTTTACCATCTGTGCCACTGGACCTGACGATTGTAGCCGTCCTTTGTAATCTTGACTAGCTCAATCACACGTTGGTGGGTGGAGTTACTGTGCGTTCACTAGCGTTCTAGCACTAAAATGCTTGGGAACTAATGTGGTCGGAACGAAAGTTTACAGGACTGCGTTCTCTGGAATCCTCTCAAGCGGAGGACTTCTACATTCCGATTGGTTGCCGCCGAACCGCGTCATAGCTCATTACCATAAAGTTGACCTGATTTCAACTCTCCTCGACGGCCTCACCGCCCAAGACGCGCCGCGCTCACATTGAAAATAAATGACTTCTCGCGCCAAAGAAAAAAATAAGTTTTTGATTATTTCCTTAATTTTTATTAAAAAATAAATGCTTTTCTGATGTGATTTGAAATTTGAAAAGGGAGAAAAAAAAATTCCACCAGAAGGCAGATTCGAACCCTGGTCGATCGCTTCAAAAGATGTAGGTGTACACTTTACCATCTGCGCCACTGGAGCTGACGATTATAGCCGTCCTTTGTAATCTTGACTAGCTCAATCACACGTTGGTGGGCGGAGTTACTGTGCGTTCACTAGCGTTCTAGCGCTAAAATGCTTGGGAACTAATGTGGTCGGAACCAAAGTTTACAGGACTGCGTTCTCTGGAATCCTCTCAAGCGGAGGACTTCTACATTCCGATTGGTTGCCGCCGAACCGCGTCATAGCTCATTACCATAAAGTTGACCTGATTTCAACTCTCCTCGACGCCCTCACCGCCCAAGACGCACCGCGCTCACATTGAAAATAAATGACTTCTCGCGTCAAAGAAAAAACAACATAAAAAATAATAAAATTAAAAAATTTCTCTGCATTTAACCCATCCTGAGTGAAACACCCGGAGCAGTGGGCAGCCATGCTACGGCGCCCGGGGAGCAGTTGGGGATTCGGTGCCTTGCTCAAGGACACCTCAGTCGTGGTATTGAGGGTGAAGAGCGCGCTGTACATTCACTCCCTCCACCTACAATCCCTGCCGGACCGGAGATTCGAACCCACAACCTTTGGATTACAAGTCTGACTCTCTAACCATTAGGCCACGACTTCCCCTGATGAAAATGTTCAGTAACAAAGTTTTCCCCCTTTAACAATAATTGAGAAGCACATCATAACTATAATTAAACTATTTTAAATAAAATGAAAAAAAATGGAGTGGTTGAAAGAATTTAGTCATTTAAATTTTGATTTCCCAGAATTCCTGATAACATAAAACATAAGACAAAAATCTTAAAGACAAAAAATACACTTAAATACACATGGATATTTTACAGATTTAT
This sequence comes from Aspiorhynchus laticeps, assembly GCA_023376895.1. Lineage (NCBI taxonomy): Eukaryota > Metazoa > Chordata > Actinopteri > Cypriniformes > Cyprinidae > Aspiorhynchus > Aspiorhynchus laticeps. The sequence continues at coordinate 34,550,137 of CM041813.1, forward strand.
TTCACATGGATTTATTTACAGTACGTTACTTTTATATAGAATTATTATTTTACTCCATTCTGTCTTCAAGCCTCAGCTGCTTATGATCTCCTAATCTGCATCCTAAGAAAAACAAAATAGCTTAAACTCTCTCCTTCTAGTACCTTATTACTATGTTACAGCAGTTTGTCCTAGTGTCTCGTGAGGGGATTGGTAACGAAATCTGCTGAATTCGAGGGGCTCGGTGATTTCTCTACAAAAGGTATCTCTCCGGTTTAATCTCCTCAGCAGTGTGATACGGTTTACAGCGCGCGCCGTACGTTTAGACCAGCGTCGCTTTACGAGCAAAGCTAAATAATAATAATAATAATAAAAGTTTCGCGTGGTGGGTTTGGCTCGCGCGTGGCCTCCTGGGCCTGTCAGGAATCTCTCTCGTTTCGTTTACCACTTTACCTCAGTTTAGTGACGCTTTTTATTCAGTTTGTGACCCCAGCGGACAGCGTTTTGTCCCGTGATGAGCCCGTTTTAGCGGTTTGAGATGTGGCTATTATTATGATCTCGCGCCCGAGCGCCCCACGGAATAGCATTGAACACACTCAGATGAATGTGTCTGCACATCCACAGCCCTGACACGATGAACCAGACGAGCTGTTTGCTTGAGCTGAGCTGTGGATGTGATTGATGAGAGAGTGTTTGTAATGGCGCGGGATGATGGAGAGTTTAGCACTGCAGCTAAACCGCATCAGCACCAACAAAATACAGTTTTCCAAATAAAATGTGCAGACATATTCATTTGATTGTTTTCAATGCTATTCCGTGGGGCGCTCGGGTGCGAAATCATCAGTGTTGGACTCGTTACTCAAATAATGTAATATATTACTCATTACTAGTTACTCCTTTCAAAAGTAATATTGTTACTTTACTTATTACTTTCTGGCAACAGTAATTAGTTACACTACTAGTTACATTACTGTTTCTTCACGCGCCACAGAAGTTTTAACAGTGTATCTTCCACATAAATGTTACTAACAACATATTTCTGCCTCATCATTTGACCAAAATCCACATTATTAGTTATTACAAACACTCAATATTGATTAACAGTGACATTCAAGTAGAAGTGCTGTATTAATCTCATTAATTATCATGAGTAGCTTGAAGCTAATTGTAATTTCTCTGTTTCCCATATACGATTATATTTCATTATGTATTTTATGAAATCACATAAGATTGTAAGAAACTTTTTAATTTTCCAAAAATATTTGTAATTATAGTAATATGATGTGCTGATCAGAGGGATGTAATGCCAGAGTAAAGCCACAACTTACACAACAGTGTTCAGATCAACTTTTTTCCTTACAAAATCAATATAATGCAATATTTCTATCTGCTGAATGTAAGCTTTTCCATATTCCAAGCTTGCCTGCTGCACTGGGGACATCACATGCATGTCGTGAAAATTATGAACATAAATCTAGGAATTATTTGATTGTTGTATGTGTAGGACCTGTGTGGAGGAAAGAACACACACACACACACACTAAGTGCAACCACAAAATTCCTCAGGCTTAAAGAAACTTTCTCTCTATCTGCAAGTCATAAAATTTGACAGAGGAAGAGCACCTCACCCAACTGGCTGGCCAATTTCCTGCCATGCCTTTGGGTTATCATCTAAAAGAAACCTCTCAAAATAGGAGAGCTTTGAGGTAAACATCTGGCAATGGTCAAAACGACAAACTTTATGGATCCTCTGGTCGTCAACGCATAATTCAATGATTTTTATCAACACGAAAAGACGTTTTACGACAGACGTTCAAGCTAAGGAAGACCAGACCCCCACAAACGTGACATTCCCATGACCTGGACAGTGACTTTCCTGACCTCCCGTTTCCTCTCACATCCAAACTGAAACACCCCTCAATATCCCTTCTTGGTCAAGGAACAGAACCTTCCAGCTTGTTTCTGTTTATTGACTTTGCTAAAAAGACTCAAAGACTTTTATAAAGTGTTCCAAAAGGACAATTGATAGTAGTCACTACTGCTATTCAAGCTATGTTATCAAAAGCAATATATACAATATATTTTACAAAATATATCAATGTGTATTTTATGTCATTTATAAGCTGACTGTGTCAGTGTAATCAATGATATCTTCGAAATCTGTGACATAACTTTGTCCTGTGTTTAATTCCTATGTGTGGTGGTATTATTCAGAATTTAAGATAGTTTAATCTTTGCCTTAACCACGGAGTAGATAAAGTTATTATATGTATATGCCAAATACGTGGTGTTTGAGTTTGAATGAAAGCTGATTTCGTTGGCAACAAGTCGGTGTAAACGAAAGTTAACTCTTAGTTTAATAATGTGTGATTAGAACGTGTTAAAAGATATTTTCTTCATGTGACAACGTGAATAGGCAGATAATGTATGCAATGGAAGAAGCCTTGTGTAGGCGGAGCTCCGCCCTTCAAGACCTATTTCATTGGAAGAGCATCTAGTGGGAGGGACCAAATTCTCCGGTCTAAAACGGACTCCCAGCTGCTCTCTGGCTCTCTCTGTTCTGCTCGGAAATCGCGCGCTTCTTTGAAACTCGGAGCCTTTAACACCTGGCCGAGTTTTGAAGACTAAACCAACACTTCGTCAAAACTCAGAAGAAACTCTTGAAAGTCTGAAGCTACGCGAAAGGAACTTCAACATCTAAAGCCATAAGAAATCGAAACAGACTTCCTTGAAGCATTAAGCAACGCAGAGCAACCAAACCAGCAACAACAGAAGGGCATCCCCAAGAGTGACGTCACACAGCGACACGCGGGGTTTCCCAACATCTGGGAAACGCGGGGTTTCCTCGATCAGTGACCATTTCAACTTAAAAGCAAGGTATCGAACAACCTTTATTCTGCTGAACTGGTCGTATCTATCTCTAAGGTAAAATTAAGATAGTTCTCCATTTGATGATCGACACGTAAATCGTGTGGAAGTAGAACAGTGCTAGATTGTAATCATTCTCAATTAAATTCATTGCCGGTGTGTATGTGTGTATGTATGTATTTTGTTTTATGTTATTTAGCTTAGTTCATGTATTGTAGTAAGATAGCAAATAAACTCTTGTTGATTTATAGAGAAGTGTTCTGTGTTCTGTTGTGAAATATTCAAATCAAATTAGCTCAGATCGTGTTACCTATACTAATAACTTTCATACGGTTATTTAAATAATTCTGTATTCTGGTGGCCACAAGAATAAACAGAATTTATCAGATATACTGACAACTCGCTGGACGAGTGTTAAATAAGGACGTTTTGATTAATACCAATTGATCATATCCATATCAAATCATAAGATCCCCTAAAGCTAAAATAAAGCTTAAACAAAGAGCTAAATTAAACAATGTAAGTGATTAATTCGCTACATATAATGGTGGAGGATAAAAAGCGAGCAAATATGATTTGAATATTCATAATCAGAAAAACATATTTTTGTATTTTGCCTATTTTTAACCGGAAGAAATAGTGTAGATACAAAATAGACAGAGTTTGTTTGTGTTTGTGGTACTGTATGCATGACGATGCGTTTTGAATGAATTAAAGTGCAACTTTAATTGTTTGAGAAATTAACTGCAGTATATGAATTGTCTTGTAAGACAAAAAGTCGCTCTAGAAGCGCAAAAGAGACAAATGAGCGAATTTCCTCATTTCTCTCTTCCATAAGGCCTTAATAGCGTGATCCGTTTTGTGCGTGTTCCACTTCCGGATATGCTATTTAATCTCCCGGCGAGAATATCAGATTAGCTACCTGTGTATTTCTCTGCCAATCTTTGAGTCACTGAAAAGAGTGAAATCGGACGCGGCGCTCAGGAAGAGTGGCCAAAACGCGTTCTGGGGAGAACAGTTATTGATCTTGATCAAGAATGAATTGTGTGATGAAAAATCCACTGTGTTTTGTCTGTGAAGTTAGACAGAATTAATGTACTAAGGCTCGCCGTGGCCAAAAAGGTGTTTATAATTAATCTATGGATTAATGTATATCTCTCTGAACGAGTTGAGATTGTTGAAATCTGTGCATCGGAAATGACAGGTTCCCTGACGTCACCATAGTGACGCGCAACTCAGGAAGTGCGCAGGCCATTTTGAGCTGTTGTAAACAACAGCCTAGCTTGGCTAACTGAAGCAATGAGTAGCTTGCAAAGCTAGTAGCATTGAAGGCTAGCATTTTATAACTGTGGGTTTGAATGCGTGTGTGTTTGCAGTGTGTTTTTGAAGTGCTGATACGTTAACTCTTCACAGCTGAACTTTAACTCACACTAAACTGTTCACATCAGTTCCTTCTCTCTTTTGAATTCACTCATTCTCTCGTATAACTTATAATGTGAAAGGACTTTAACAATACAAATTTAAATAAACCTTTAATGTGCAAGGCAGCTGATTTTGAGGAAATGAGACCAGCGATGTCACAGATGGGTTTAAAGTAGTTGCGTTTAGGTTGTTTTGTTTCGTTTCATATTCAGCAGATATTAGTTTCATAACTATTGGGGTTTATTATAAATTAACGCTGGGTCTTAGCCTCATTGCTTTGATAGGAAGATAATTAATTTAATTATGATTGCGCTCTCATGATTTTAAGAATCTCATTGGATGAATTGCTATGAAATATTTGAAATTGATAATTTAATTCCATAACTAATCCCAGATGTGAAATTAAATTAATTTCATTAAAATAATTTCATTTCCCGATTCCACATAGACTGATTGAGATAATTATGTGTGCTCTGATAATTTAACAGTAACATTAAGATCTTAATTATTAACTATCAAAGTGTTTGATCGTCTGGCCCAGGAAAATTTTTAAATTTCCTTTATAGTTGAGACGATACGGATTAATTTGTTCTAATGATTTGAATAACACAAGGAATTAGTAATTGGTCAGGCTTAGGGATACAAAATTAGGGATGTGGAATTTGTAATTTAATTTAATAATTAATTACGAATTTGAAAGTTCTAATTTAATTTAATAATTAATTACAGTTCCTGTTCCCCTATGTCAACACTATTGCCTGATCAATGAAATGTAATCACCTGTAATGCTAATGAAAAATATCATTAAGATTTTAATCCATGACTGCCAATAAGGCTCTGAAATTTTAATTTCATCTGCAACTCATTAGAGCTTGTATTACCCTGCTTCAATACTTAAGGATTATTATAATCACAGGTGTCTTCTAATATTAATGACAAACATCGTTAAGTTAGATCTTTAACTATAAATCATTGCTCTGAAATTTTAATTCCAGCATTGGCTAATAAGGATCCTACCTCAAGGATACCCTATTGATTAATTTAATCCTAATCAAGCCTATCAAATTTAAATGATAACATCATAAAATTGGAATTAGGAACTACCATTTCTAATTTGAAATTCTAATTTCAGTTGCAATTGAATTTTGGTTCCTACCTGTTTGGTCTCTCTCCGTCTGTTATTAAATTAACTTTTAAAAGTTTTCCCTTTTCTTAGGCCTGATAGGAGATAGGGCTCCCCCTAGTGCTTGGTTAGTGAAGTGAAATTGCCTCCAGTGTGAGTTACAGCAAGCGGAGTCACCCGTTCGGACTGTACCTGGTGCAGGCTGGAGGAGAAACCTGAATATTTCCGTCCTAGTGTTGCAAAGTGACGGCCCGCAGCAGGCTAGCAATCGGGTATCGGAGGAGGAGTCAACGGCTGACTGGGCGAAGGTGCGGATATACCATTCCGGCCAATCTATTGACGAAGTACGCCGAACTTCGGGTTCGCACTGACGGATAGACACCGGGACTTAGCCCCGCCCCTCTTCAGGCCAGCAGTCGTTTGACATAACTCACCCGAGTCCCAGCCCGGTTGTGCCAAAAGCCACAGCTGTCTGAGAGGCTCACAGCAATACGGTGGGGGCGGAGTGTTCGGCAAAACCCTTACAGGATCTCACCTGGTGCGCTCGGGCGGTGGGCCTTGCTGCTGAACACCACTGGAGCGATTTACATTCATCACAAAGCCTAGAGTATAATAACTTTCTAATTAGGAAAACCCTTCTAAGTAAGCAAACCTCCAAAAAGAAAAAAAATAAGGTTTCCTTAACACTTAGGCCAGTGTGTTTATCCTACTAAAATTAGCAAAGCAAAACCCCTAGGTGCATCAACTCAACAGCGCCTCCGCGCTACCACCTTTGTTACTAATCCTAAATCCTACTCTCATCTTTCTCTCTTTTCTTCCTGCTGCTATCTTCTAATTTGACTACTGCTGCTGTTGCTGAGATTTTTACCTGTGTGAAGATCACAAGTGGAGAACTTTAGCAATCGAAACAGGTATTTGTGGAACTTGAGAACATGTCAAAATTGTTTTCCATTTACCTTCCTCTTCTGTGAAATCCTCCCCGCCAGGTTAAAGCAGGTCCACAGAAGAAAGGCGCCGGAAAACTTCAAGCACGCGAACACTCTAATTAGCTTGTGGTGTCAATTTTGGTCATTAACGGGACCAGTGCTGTCATTGTTATTGTTTTCCTTCACACCGGAGAAAACCAATTGCAATCACAGACTTACAAAAAATTCCCATTTACAAATCCTCTGATTAGAAGAAACCTTCTTCTTCTTCTTCTTCACTTTACCTGTTCTCTAGCTGTGCTACCTGTGTGTGTGTGCTTAATTTTTCCCCCACAGAGGCTACAAATTAGAAGCACGCCCCCAGAGGATCACAGTCACAGAGAACCACACCCACCTGTTTTACACAGTCAACACTAGTACACATTCTACATTGCACATCTACACCCCTTGTTTGTTGATTTGTTCTGTTTTGGTTTGTTTGTTTTGTTTTGTTTTGTTTTTCTTTTCAAGGTCTGTGTCAGTCGTGGTTCGAGATCTCACCACGCCCAAACATGTCTCACACAACAGGACATGTCGGTCACTGGGAGGATTTGGAAACATGGCTAAGCATTGCAACAAACAGCCTCCTCCCTAAGGCTGCTGAAACACTAAAACATCAGACACAAGACCAGCTGGATGACAACATAACAAGCCTCATGACACAAGACCCAAGTCACAGCTACAATCACAAAGAATTAGCCAAGATCACCGGCTCCTTAAGCCACACACTCATCGCCACCCTCAAGTTGAGCGACAAGCACGCTGCACAACGCCAGCAGGAGCTGACACGCGCACAACGACGCATAGAGCAGCTGGAACTTGAAGCTCAGGAACGACGGGAAGGGTCGGATGAGGCGGAACAAGGCACTGAGGAGGAGATCAACCAGCTAAAAGAAACCCTAGCAGCTACTAGCCAAGAATTGGAACAGGTCAAGGCAGACTATGATGATCGGTCCAAAAAGCTACAGTATGCTGAACAGCTTCTGGAGAAAGCAAAGGCCGACTTCAGAGATAAAAACGGCAGAATCAAAGCCCTTGAAGCTCACCTGGGTGAGTCACGAAACGAGGTTAGTCGTCTAACACGACAGCTTGACTACGTCAAAGAGGAATCTGACAGTCTCCAAGAGGAACTCAAGCATGCTTACGAACTGCGCCGTGAGCCACCAAGGACACGACGCGCATCGACCTCACCCCTGCCGAGCAGGACTGGGTCACCTGTTTCTGGACTGACACGTGAGAAAAAGACGGAGGGGGTGGTGTTGAAACATTCACCAACTCACTCTGGAGAACTTTACCTCACTTTACCTCAGCCAAAAGAATCTGCTGCAGCCAGTCACAGATCATCGCACGGCTTGGACCTAAAAGACCTCGACAAGCTCGCCAGGAACATTGGCAAATTCACCCCGAGCGTGCCAAATAGCCCAAATGTCCAAGCGTATCTCCAAGATATCGATTTCCATCTGGAAATGCGACCTAACGTTACGGACAAAGATAGACTATATTTACTTCGAACGACATCCAGTTCTGAAGTTCGCAGCTTCCTGGACAGGCAGCCTGCTCACACAAAGACTAATTACCAACTGCTCCGAGAAGCCCTCGTTAAAGAGTTCTCTGACCCTGAGTCCGAACAAGGCCTCGTGGCTGCCCTGGAGACGAGACAAGGACGTCACGAACCTCCTCAAGCCTACTACAGCCAACTCAGATGGGCATACTTTGGAACTCGCAACGAACCTGACATGGAGGATGAACTGAACTTTAAAACTCTCTTTCTACGAAACCTTCATCCCGGCGTAAGCCACCATCTTGGCGTTCTCGCATGTCCACGGACAATGAATGCTCAGCAGTTAAGAGACTTGGCGCAGAAAGCCTACGGCAAACAAAAGATGGCCTCAGAAAAGAATGCCAGAACCCCAGCCGTTCTTGACTTTAACACTCAAAGTCAAGGGCTGGCGCTAGAGGGCGCTCAACGCCAAGACAATGCCAAGCCGCCACCCAGGGAGTGGAATGCACCCTCGTCCAACAAAGAACAAGACTCCCACGCTGGTACCCGATCTAAACCGTGGTACGAACGCTGGGATGGACCACGTGGACGTCAACGCTCACCTGGACGACACTGGGAAAAGACATGGGACCAGTCAAGGCCCCACGAAAGTCATTGGGAGAGATCGTGGAACCAGCCAAGCTCATTTGGAAACTCAAGGGGGAAAAACTCATGGGAATCCAACGGAAACTCCAAGGGAAGACGACAAACTCACCCTGGAGCGACCAGCCCAAGGAATCGACGAAAGAATTCGCAAAGATTCCAAGCTGACCGAGCTCAAACTGAACCCACACAGGAACAAGAGACACCACCATGTTTCGACTCACAAGAACTGATGAAAATGATGATGAAAGAATTCTTCCAACGGAAGGAGGAAGATCGGAAATGGGAAAAGAAAGAGAAACCAGATTCAGCCTGACTAGCGGCCGGACGAGATGGCAGCAACCAGTTGACACAACCAGCCAAGGAGAACAGCACTCCTTCACCTCACTCTCAGAGAACCGTAATCACACTAACTTCAGATGGACACGAAACCCCACCTGAAAACCCAGCAACAGAGTTAGACACTAACTCAACACCTAATGCTCCAAATTACAGCAGCGTCCAACAAACACCTGCTGACGAAACCCCTCAAGTTCCTGAAAGTGCTGTCTTGGTCATCTGCCACTCCTCTGAAGAACGCCCCATCAGCCCTGATATCCTAACTGTTTCCTCCCAAACTCCAGTCCCTCAACTCCTAGGCGATCTCATTGAGAAAGGTATAGCCAGAAAATTCTACCTCTCCATCATCATCGAACGACACATCAGAGTCGAAGCCCTCCTCGATACAGGAGCCGACATTACTCTAATGTCTACCGAACTCCTGGAGGAAATCCAAGAAAGATCAAAGAGGACTAACAGAACCCTCAAACTCCAAAAGTGTGAACTAAACCTTCAAGCATACTCCCACACGGGCCTACAACTAAAACATGTGGCCCCAATTCACCTAACAGTGGGATCGATGGACCTCGTCCATCCCGTATACGTTTCACCACTTAAAACGTATCCACTCCTCATTGGGAAAGATCTGCTTAATCGCTTCGAACCTCTAATAGACTTCAAGCACCTAAAGATGTGGACACAAGTCCGTGAACCTCTGCCTTGCCAGGCGTTAGACTCCAACGAGTCGCAGTGTCAAGTCACAGACACCGTCCCTAAGTCACTGATCGATGATGCAGTAGCAAAGCCAGGATCTGGACCAAGCACAAACAGCAAGGACAAGGACCCTCTCCTCTGCTCACTGCAGGAGCCTGCATCAAACGCAGGCCCCCTTCGAATCATGACTGCAATAGATGTCCAAGGCACATCAGTGTCCGACACGGCACTAGCCCTGTGGGCAGAGAACTCAGCCATCAGCCTGAAGCTATTCAAAACATTGAAGCAAAGACATCAGTGTCTACCACATGTCGCTAAGCACAGCCGCTTCCCTCTCAGTCCCTGGTCGACAACCATGGCCACCTCCAAGATCATCTGCGCTCTGGACATACGATGGAACAACAGGCAGCTAACTCACTACTTCCTCGTTGTCTCAGACCTGCCGCATGACATCTACATTGGAGCGGATATCCTGGTCCGGCTCAATGCTTGCATTGATACCGTAAACGACATCATATGGGCTCCCCTGTCACACCAACTGACAACGTCAGTCAACCTCAAGAATCTCCAATCCGGTCAAACCATGCCAGACGCATGTGCTATGATCACGGAGCAAGAAGCCACAATACCTGCCTACAGCAAGAGCGTCAGCGTCCGCCTCAACATGCGACCTGGCCAAATGCTCAACAGTAAGCTAGGTTTCTTCCAACCTTCCAGGACCTGCCTAAAACTCGGACTGACTCTGGAAGCCACACCTCTCATTGAAGTGTCATCTCGTGCTGTGTATGTGTTGTTCAACAACTGTACGGCCCAAGACATCCACGTTCCCAAAGCCAATCACCTGGGATGGCTCATCAGCCAGGCGTTCCACGACTTTGAACTGATGGTACCTGTCATAGGCCCTATACCCACACAGCTAATGTCAGACGACTACGACGACACCGTAACGTTCACAAAACCCCATGAAGTCATTGCCATCACGTCCATTCTGCCGGTGTCCAGAGAAAGCGTCTGCCGGTCAGAACTAACAGATGACACTCATCTCGCTGTCTATGCGGTCTCAACACAGCCTGCGACAGAATCACCTACACAGGTGACCATCAGGGACCAAAGCCCCTCAAATGACCTCACTGCGGAAGAACCCTACGCAGGGTTCAACGCACAAGTTCAACAGATCCTGAGTGAGGCAGATGCCCTCCACAATGAAGCGGATCGCCAAGGACTCAAAGAGGTTCTGCACAAATACAAGGACTCCTTCGCAAAGGATTCCCTGGATTGTGGACTGACAAACATCCACACTGTGCGCATCCCGACAAACCCAAATGCGCCACCCACATTTGTGCGGCAGTACAAGATTCCAATAGCATCATATGAGCCAGTGCAAGAGATTGTTGACTCCATGCTGGAAAAGGGGGTCATCCGGCCCTGTAACAGCACATACTCTGCCCCGATATGGCCAGTCCTAAAACCAAACGGCAAATGGCGGCCCACCATCGACTATCGCAAGTTGAATCAGCAAGTACCATTGTCACGATGGCCTATGACCCAGTTGGATCAAGAAATTCCAAAAATCAAAGGCTCGACGATCCTTTCCACACTGGACGTCGCCTCCGGGTTCTGGACAATCCCTGTCCATCCCGATGACCAACACAAGCTGGCATTCACCTTTGGCAATCGACAGTACACCTTCACACGGTGTCCCTTCGGCTATGCCAACTCACCAGCAGAATTCAACATCTTCCTGAACAAAGCATGCCCTGACGCCAGAGCCAGAGGCAACCTTGTCTATGTAGATGACGTTTTGATGAAAAGCTCAAGTGTGGAAGACCACCTCAAAGAGATCAATCACGTCCTAAACCAGCTGACAACGGCAGGAGCCAAGATCGCCCTTCACAAAGGACAGTGGTGCAAAACCAAGGTGAACTATGTCGGATTGCTTGTCGGAAGAAACGGCATCGAGCCACAGTCTAACCGCACCCAAGCAATCCAAAGCATAAAGACGCCGACTAACATCTCTGAGCTGCGAAGCTTTCTGGGAGTGTGCAATTATTCACGTCAGTTCATCGAAAACTACGCTGACATCGCACGACCACTAACTTCCCTCCTGAAAAAGGATGAACCCTTCGTTTGGACGGAAACACAGGACACAGCAATGGGCCAGCTCAAACAGCGCCTGTGCTCTGCTCCATGCCTTGCCTACCCAGACCCAGGAAAAGAATTCTATCTGGACGCTGGATTCTCCAGTCATTGCCTCAGCGCAGGCCTATACCAGCTCCATGACAAAGACAAACGAGTGGTCGCTTATGCCAGCAAAACGCTGCTTCCCCCAGAATGCAAGTACTCAAACTGCGAAAAGGCATTGCTTTGCACTGTGTGGGCTATACAGCGTTTCTCTAATTACATCGGTGCACAGAAAGTCATCATCGAGACTTGTCATCAGCCGGTCACCTTCCTAAACAGTCAGCGTATCAGAGATGGCGTGGTGACCAACGCACGCATAGCTACCTGGCTAATGACACTCCAAGGACGAGACGTCGAGGCAAGATATGCCCAAAACTACAAATCCTCACTTGGAAACGGGCTAGCGGCCTGTCAAAACTGTTCAACGGACACGCTGCATACTCCAGCGGAACCTAAAGAACCGCCACAACCTCAACTGACGAATCACAGGTACTTCGAGGAGAATGTATGTGAAGGAATGCCCACAGCATATGTCGACGGCTCCTCTTACAACCACAAGGGCAATTTACAAGCTGGAGCGGGAGTGGTCTGGCTCAACAACGACCCCTGCCCACCGCAGCAATTCAACTTAGGCCCTCGCTCAGCGCAATATGCTGAAATAGCAGCCATCCTCATCACACTTCAAATGGCGGCATCCCACAACATCAAAGAACTCCTCATCTGTACCGATTCGAACTACGCCCGTCTAAGCTTTACATGCCATTTAGCTGGATGGAAACAGAATGGATTCAAGACAGCTAACAACAAGCCTGTCAAACACCAGGAACTCTTCCAAGCAGGCGATGCCATTGTCACTGAACATGACATTATTGTTTATTGGAAAAAGGTTCGAGGTCATTCACGTCAACCAGGACAAGACAAAGACTTCAATGACCAAACCGATGCCCTCGCCAAAGCAGGTGCATTACACGGAGAGTCCTGGACATTTCAAGCCCTCCCTCCCAACCCTTCAGTAGCGGCCATAACCCGCCGCCAACACGCCACTGGCGTACAAAACCCCACCTCCTCCCACATTGCCATTTCACCTCAGTTCGCTGCTAACGATCTCCTCACACTTCAAAATGTGGATCAAACACTGCGAACTATGGCAGCTCACATTTCCGACCCCTTAACTCATCCTATTTCCACCTCCGACCTAGCTGCTTCCTCCGAGCTCCGCACGCTCCACTCAATCAAGCACATGCTGCATCTAAGAGACGGTGTGCTCGCGTATGTCCCTGAGCCCCTAACTACGCCAAAGCTCGTAGTCCCTCACGGCCAAAGGGGGATGATGCTGACACACGCCCACGATGCACCATGCGCAGGACACCACGGCGCCAAGGCCACCTATGAAACACTCAAACAAGTAGCATACTGGCCTGGCATGCAGCAAGACGTGGCGGAATACGTAAAAGGATGCCTGGTGTGTTGCCAGTTTCAACCGGCAAACCCAAACCACCGAGCCCCACTGCAAAGGAAAGGAGTGACTTTCCCCTGGTCGGACCTCCAAATAGACTGGGTAGGACCCCTGCCACGGTCAACGCGAGGTAACAAATACTTCCTCACCGTGGTCTGCGAATTCACGAAGTGGATAGAGTGCCTCCCAGCTCCCAATGATACAGCAGAAACAACAGCCTGCCTGTTAATGAACCACATCTTCTCAAGATTTGGACTGCCTTTAAGGGTCAACTCTGACCGCGGAACCCACTTCACCGCCGACATCATGCAGGAAGTGTGGAAACTCCTCGGTGTACAGGCCAAGCTCCATATAAGCCATCACCCAATTTCCTCGGGTCAAGTTGAACGGGCCAATAAAACAGTGGTTAGCATGTTGAAGAAGTATGTGTCCACCAATCAGAAGGATTGGGATATTAAACTTCCGCTGGTACTGATGGCTGCGCGAGCCACCCCTCACCAGTCTACCGGCGTACCCCCATTCACATTGATGACAGGGAGAAACATGACGCTACCGCTACACCTGCTGTACCAACCTGGTGACCTGAACCTCGTCACCGCCTATACCACTCACCAATACCTGGAAGAGTTGCATCAGCACCTGAGAACGACTTTCGCCTTCGCTCAACAGCAACTACAACGAAGTGCGGAAGGTCGTAAAGCCTACTACGACCAAAAGGCCTCTCACCATGAGTTCAATGTCGGAGACAAAGTGTGGTACTACAGCTTCGCCCGACCAAGGCAGAACGCTCCCCATCGCCTGTCAAAGAAGTTCCCACCTCACTGGACAGGACCCCACGCGATTGTAGACAAGCTCTCACCTGTCGCCTACCGAATCAAAATCGGACAAGGGCGCAGCGAGTCAGTCCTTCGATGGGTCCATCGAAACCAGATAAAGAGGCACCAGAGCTCCAGCCGATCGGAAAAGGGGGAAGATCAAACCCACTGACGCAGACCGACAATCATATGCTCTACACCACACTAACATAATTTCTGTTGTTAGGAAAACATATAGCGACCTTGTTGAAACACAACACTTACACTCTCTCCTCAGCTGCACTGCTAGAGCCAGCCTCTAGTAGAGAGGAGATACTCCACACATGTGACACTCGTTTGCTGCCTAACCTCATTCGGTGTCCTTGTGCCGCCGTTTCTCGTTTTGTTGTTTCCTTTCACCTGTGTCTCTCCTTTGTTTTTTTTTTGTTTTTGTTTTATCCTTCCTCTTTCACTATAATTTCCTCTCCCCTCTAGTCCCCTCATCAGGGAACTCCCTTTACCAATTATTTAAATCCAGGTCCCAAAATTAAGATTGACTCCCTTCAATAAAGTCGTTGTAACTCGTTGTGAGAACCGTTATCAACCGATCGAGGCGACCCGCCAAATCATGACCGACATGCTACGTGAAGTAAGTCCTCAATTGATAACTTAGCCATGGGTAGGATTGCACACTACTTGATACCTCTTGGACCTTGTCCAAAATATCCTAACTTCGGCCACCGCGGGCCATGCTAGTCCCATCCAAACCCATCTCGCCTTTTCCCTGGGTATCGCTATTCCCTTGTACGTAGACCCGGAAGCAGGCGACTTGGCCTTTCTCCTCAGTTTGCCCATTATCGACTCGAATAACATTTACCGGCTCAAAGACGTCGTGAATGTGGGATTTTGGCAAGGGAACACCTATGTCAAAATCCACACTCCTGAAGTCGTTGCGTATCACGATAACAACGAGCAGTTGTACTTGGCCCCAAACCTAAGGATGTGTACGCGCAAGAAGTATATTCACTTCCTTTGCCCGAGTAAACCTTTCGTACGCGATAATACTGAGGGCATCTGCGGCCTAGAATCCATTAGACACGACATTAGCTGCCCCGCCGAAGCGACACCACGTT
The DNA here is from genome assembly GCA_023376895.1 of Aspiorhynchus laticeps. Lineage (NCBI taxonomy): Eukaryota > Metazoa > Chordata > Actinopteri > Cypriniformes > Cyprinidae > Aspiorhynchus > Aspiorhynchus laticeps. The sequence goes on from CM041813.1 coordinate 34,565,233, forward strand.
CTCAAGTCGAGGTAACGCAAGCCGAAATCATCGGAAACCGATGGCTGGTCAACACCCCAGCACGAACAGCTACCCTCACATACGATCAACACGACACAGCCACACGCATTACCTTGCCCAACCAAACTTTATGGATCAATGTCCCTAAGGGCTCGATCCTCCATATCGACGAGTTAGCATCATATCACCTTACCGACGACGAGTATCAGGCTGAAATCGAAATCTCGCCCTTCTTCAAACAGCACTCCTTCGTCCTTGATCCAGAATTGGAAGAAAGGATCAAGGAGGAAGGAACGCAACTTATTGACTTGACTCCTGTTGATACGGCTTTAGAAGCTATCGCTCGCCTTCCGCCCGCTGGCGCGCCTATTATTCGGTCTTGGTCTGCCGCTGACACAGCGCTTTGCATCTCTACTATTGTAGGGTACGTTGTGACATTGACACTGGCCTTCCTCCTACACAAGCGAGTGAACGCCGTTCAAGAGTCTTTCAACAAATGCACGTCAGGCGTCCCACGTATTTTCCGACGTGATAAAACCGACCAAGAACCTGAACCTGAGAACTCAACCAACCTGCTTGAGATCACGCCTATACCGCCTCGTCGAACCCCTGACAATTAAACCAATCAGAATGACTCAATTGCCAGTAATCCTAAAGAATGCACCCCTACATCTTCTCAAGTTCCTAACCTGTTCTTTCCCAAATTACCCTACACCAGGACTCAGTCAGTGATGGAGATGTTGTTTGTGTCTTGTGTGTGTGCCTGTTCTCCCTGCTTCTTGTTCCAGTGCCCGCCGACGTTCGCAATGGGAACCTCACCGAGCAAAAGGGGGATGTGTAGGACCTGTGTGGAGGAAAGAACACACACACACACACTAAGTGCAACCACAAAATTCCTCAGGCTTAAAGAAACTTTCTCTCTATCTGCAAGTCATAAAATTTGACAGAGGAAGAGCACCTCACCCAACTGGCTGGCCAATTTCCTGCCATGCCTTTGGGTTATCATCTAAAAGAAACCTCTCAAAATAGGAGAGCTTTGAGGTAAACATCTGGCAATGGTCAAAACGACAAACTTTATGGATCCTCTGGTCGTCAACGCATAATTCAATGATTTTTATCAACACGAAAAGACGTTTTACGACAGACGTTCAAGCTAAGGAAGACCAGACCCCCACAAACGTGACATTCCCATGACCTGGACAGTGACTTTCCTGACCTCCCGTTTCCTCTCACATCCAAACTGAAACACCCCTCAATATCCCTTCTTGGTCAAGGAACAGAACCTTCCAGCTTGTTTCTGTTTATTGACTTTGCTAAAAAGACTCAAAGACTTTTATAAAGTGTTCCAAAAGGACAATTGATAGTAGTCACTACTACTATTCAAGCTATGTTATCAAAAGCAATATATACAATATATTTTACAAAATATATCAATGTGTATTTTATGTCATTTATAAGCTGACTGTGTCAGTGTAATCAATGATATCTTCGAAATCTGTGACATAACTTTGTCCTGTGTTTAATTCCTATGTGTGGTGGTATTATTCAGAATTTAAGATAGTTTAATCTTTGCCTTAACCACGGAGTAGATAAAGTTATTATATGTATATGCCAAATACGTGGTGTTTGAGTTTGAATGAAAGCTGATTTCGTTGGCAACAAGTCGGTGTAAACGAAAGTTAACTCTTAGTTTAATAATGTGTGATTAGAACGTGTTAAAAGATATTTTCTTCATGTGACAACGTGAATAGGCAGATAATGTATGCAATGGAAGAAGCCTTGTGTAGGCGGAGCTCCGCCCTTCAAGACCTATTTCATTGGAAGAGCATCTAGTGGGAGGGACCAAATTCTCCGGTCTAAAACGGACTCCCAGCTGCTCTCTGGCTCTCTCTGTTCTGCTCGGAAATCGCGCGCTTCTTTGAAACTCGGAGCCTTTAACACCTGGCCGAGTTTTGAAGACTAAACCAACACTTCGTCAAAACTCAGAAGAAACTCTTGAAAGTCTGAAGCTACGCGAAAGGAACTTCAACATCTAAAGCCATAAGAAATCGAAACAGACTTCCTTGAAGCATTAAGCAACGCAGAGCAACCAAACCAGCAACAACAGAAGGGCATCCCCAAGAGTGACGTCACACAGCGACACGCGGGGTTTCCCAACATCTGGGAAACGCGGGGTTTCCTCGATCAGTGACCATTTCAACTTAAAAGCAAGGTATCGAACAACCTTTATTCTGCTGAACTGGTCGTATCTATCTCTAAGGTAAAATTAAGATAGTTCTCCATTTGATGATCGACACGGGTAAAATCGTGTGGAAGTAGAACAGCGCTAGATTGTAATCATTCTCAATTAAATTCATTGCCGGTGTGTATGTGTGTATGTATGTATTTTGTTTTATGTTATTTAGCTTAGTTCATGTATTGTAGTAAGATAGCAAATAAACTCTTGTTGATTTATAGAGAAGTGTTCTGTGTTCTGTTGTGAAATATTCAAATCAAATTAGCTCAGATCGTGTTACCTATGCTAATAACTTTCATACGGTTATTTAAATAATTCTGTATTCTGGTGGCCACAAGAATAAACAGAATTTATCAGATATACTGACAACTCGCTGGACGAGTGTTAAATAAGGACGTTTTGATTAATACCAATTGATCATATCCATATCAAATCATAAGATCCCCTAAAGCTAAAATAAAGCTTAAACAAAGAGCTAAATTAAACAATGTAAGTGATTAATTCGCTACATATTTTAAATCAGCGAGTCGAGGCATCAAAAGTAACTAAGCTGTTTTACGGATGGTAACTATAATATTTTTACTGAAATCTTATTAGTAATTAGTTACACTACTAGTTACTGCAAAAAGTAATATTATTACAGTAACTAAGTTACAGTAACTAGTTACTGCCCAACACTGGAAATCATAATAATAGCCACATCTCAAACCGCTAAAACGGGCTCATCACGGGACAAAACGCTGTCCGCTGGGGTTACAAACTGAATAAAAAGTGTCACTAAACTGAGGTAAAGTGGTAAACGAAACGAGAGAGATTCCTGACAGGCCCAGGAGGCCACGCGCGAGCCAAACCCACCACGCGAAACTTTTATTATTATTATTATTATTTAGCTTTGCTCGTAAAGCGACACTGGTCTAAATGTACGGCGCGCACTGTTAATCGTATTTTGCAGTTTAATATTCACATAAACTAGTCTATATCGCAATTTGATTTAAGTGTACTGACCCGTTTTTTATTCATTCATCAAAAAATGACATATTCCGTGAAATTCTGCGTTATACAGTAAATTCCATTTTTATGACTGGATTCCATGCTTCCGTCCACGTTTTCTGCATTGCGGAAATCATAGGGCCCTACTAATGTAGCAAACGAGTATGATAAGCCTATTGAGAGAGTAAAAGACAGGGACAAGTGTTTATTTACTTTACAGCATTGCATCTCACAACTATGAGACAACGTGTGAAATCACCATTCAACAGACTCAAGCCACCACCGCACTGTCGTCTATTAGACTGCAGAAACGAACTTTCTGCTACGTAACTGACAAACTATGCTGATTTAGGAAATGTGATGTGACCGATGTGATAAGCATGAGTTCTGGTATAAACACAAGCACTGACTGTCTCGATCAGCTCCGGTGCGGTGCGCGTGCAGTGATGCGCAGATCAGATCTGACATCTGCTGTTAAAAATGAAGCATTCATTCATCATATCATCACACAAAACTAAGAATTAGGATCATTGCAATGTGATGATCAAATATAGGTGCGGGTGGGTGGGTGGATAATTTGAAGCAGCTCTGCTGTTTAGAAGCATTTCATCTGCGTTATAATTTCTGTAAAAACTGTGCATATCGGCGGCTTATTCGCCGATATCAATATTTACATTTATATTTATAGTCATTTAGCAGACGCTTTAATCCAAAGCAATTTATAAATTAGGACAAAAAACGACAGGCTCATATCGGCCGATAAAATCGGCAAACCGATATTTTGGTCATGTTTTCGATGACAGTCTGCAAAACCAGAAGGAAGGGCAAACAAAGAGGCTCAGATGACTCAAAGGTTGCAGTCTTTACTTGATCTTAGTCTTTAAATAGAAACAAGAGAGGAAGCCAAGATTCCACAAATAAACATAAAGAAGGGCAAATGGTAACAGAGAAACAACACTAAACTCTTCTAGAACCCGGGTAGACTCAATCTGAACACAGTTTACGGAAACCAACCAACTTAAACGGGGCAAAACACAGGTGGAACAAATTAGCTTTAATGGTAACTAAAGAGATCACAGCACGCAATTGTAGTATTTCTTTATTTACTGCCCTGTTATCACTAAAGCTCTCTCTGATATGTTTTGTTTTATTGCGAGATGCTGCCTCAGAGGTTTTTCTAAACCTTTGTATTCAAATGCTGCCTGTATATCCTAGTGAAAAATGAATATACTGTATTTGAATTACATTTATTTCATGCTAAGTATACTACAAATACATTCACATATTTATGTAGCCACTTAATAAAATACACTGCAATTGTTATTTTAGTGTACTAAACTGGTATACTTTAAGTCTGCAAAATTGGAACAACTAATATTGTGCTTAATGCAATTTAATTGTGTGGAAGTAGTGTTTAAGTCCAATTAAAGACATACTGAAGTATATGTGATTGTGCTAAAGTGGAACTATTGCAAGTATACTTCAGGTACACTTTAAATATCTTGCATTTAAAGACCGATATTATTCAAAGATCATGCAATACTCATCAATAGTGACATTAAAACACATTTTAGGCTTAATATTAAGAAATTTGGGTTGTGCACAAGTAGTACTCCAAATAAAGTTTAATTATTATTTTTATATCGGTAAATCTCAAGCAATATGTCAGTAAATATGTTAATAGATTTGAACTATACTTAGTATGAAATTTTAAATATATTACTTTTTTTATTAGTGAAGTCATTGCCTGATATTGCAGTGAGGCAACAAGGCAGATTCTGTAGTTTTCAGATGCAGCAAAAGTGTGTCTGAAGATCGTAATTAGCTGGTTCAGGTATGTTTGATTCGTGTTGGAGCTTAATTTTGCAGGACTGGCAACTTTGCCATGATATTAAAGCAGGCTCAGGCCCACTTACACACCTGGACAAATAAAGGAAATCCCTCATATAAGAAGACAAGCAATCAATTGCAAAGACTGTAGCTGTGTGTATCAGGACAGGCCCTTTGTGTGTGTCTATAGCCCTATTCACACAGGACTATATCTGAGGACCTCGTATGATTTAGAAATTACCCCCACATCTGAATTTCATGTGGTGCATTTGCATGGGATAAGTGAAGCCTGTGATTTTACTCGAATTTACTGACTTATGTCCTGGATATGATGTCAAGGCTTTGTGTAATATTATATATCATAAAGAGAAGAATGTTCCTTAGCATGCTGTTATACATGTCATCCATCTTCATCTAATCATTCTTTGTGCTTTTGCTCCTCCGATGGTTTTCATTTTTCTCTTTCTGCAAATTAGTTGTATGGTGTATAGCGATATGACTCAGCTCCCAAAATACTATCAAAAACACTCCGACGCAGCCTCCATTCTTCACGAAAGATGGATAAAAAGGCGCTCAGGAAACAAAAACCTTGAAAAAATTATATACGACCCCACCAAATCACAGAGATGCTGATTTGCACGGGACTAACAGCCAACACTTTATTTTAAAGTGTCCTTGTTACACATTTTACATGTCCTTACTATTATAATAACAATAAATTATACCTATAGGCTAATTAACCCTAAACCAAACCCTAATCATAACCCTAAGTACATGTTAGTTATTTAATATTACTCAGTACTTAAATGTATAATTACACTGTAACAAGGACACCTTAAAATAAAGTGTAACTGACTAATATTATCACAGGACCTCTGTGTTCGGAGAAATATGGAATTTGTACTACAAATTACAGACATGGCAGATTCCCACAGGATTAAGATCAAGATGACTAGAGGTCACCAGGTAATACTAGTCCTGTGATCTGCAGTCCAGAGAGAGTGAGCAGATATCAGTCTGCTGGAGGTGTAACAGTAATCCTCTCCCTGCTTTATTGAGGCTCCTGACACATAAAAGACCAGCAGGACGGATCCAAGACTCCAGTACAGGGGACATGACAGAGGGATCCAGGCAGAGGAAAGACAGGAGACTCTGGGGGAAGACCCTGGGAGCCGGGGCCGAGCTGGAGACAGGGGTCAATGCACTGGATACCTCTGCCATGAGAAGCTGATGCAACCAGGAACACAGTCTTGTGCCATACTAAAGTGGTGCACAATGACTAATTAGTTCTTACTTATCAATCATATACATTGGGAAATTCTGTACTAATCAGTGTTGGGCAGAAACTAGTTACTAGTAACTAGTTACAGTAATAATAGTACTTTTTGCAATAACTAGAAGTGTAACTAATTACAGTTATACTTTATTTTAAGGTGTCCTTGTTACAGTGTAATTATACATTTAAGTACTGAGTAATATTAATTAACTACATGTACTTACTATATGGTTATTATGGTTAGGATTTGGTTTAGGGTTACTTGCATGTAATTATGCATAACTAATTGTTATTATAATAGTAAGTACATGTAACATGTGTAGCAAGGATACCTTAAAATAAAGGGTTACTCTAATTACTAATAAGATTTCAGTAATAATATTACAGTTACTGCATAAAACAGCTCGTTACTTAGTTATATTTGATGCCTCAACCCCGCTGATTTAAAGTCCAACAATCCAATAATTTTTAGATTTATTTTCATAATTTTCTTGCCTTGCACAGACGCATGAAGTCACCAGTGCATTAGGCATATGGAATATGAAAAAGCATACATTCAGCGGATGGATATTTTGCTTTACATTGCATTGATGTTGTGAGGAGAAAAGATTATCACTGATGTGTAAGTGGTGGCATTACTTTACTCTGGTATTACACGACTTGCCCTCATCCCTCTGATCCTGATATAAACTGTATAAAATCTTTTAAGAGAATGAAATATTTTCTTATAAACTTATTTGATTTCTTTTGATAAAATACATCATGGAATATAATCGTATGCGCATATACAGTAGCAGAGAAATTATAGCTACAATTAACTTCAAGCTACACATGACAATTAATGAAATTAATACAACACTTTTACTTAAACATTACTATTAATCATGTTTGTTATAAATTCTGACTGCGATCCAATATATTATTAGTAACATTTTGGAAGAGTTTTATTGGGAAGATATGCAACTTATGCGAGGCATGAAAGAAAAGTAGTGTAACTAATTAATGTTGCCAGAAATTAATAAGTAAAGTAATACTATTGTAACGAGGAGTCAGAGAAGTTTGGATCCATTTGCAGTTCTTTATTGAGAATGGTCAGGCAGTACAGGGTCAGATACCGGCAGGCAGATTAGCAGAGACAAGGCAGAGACAGAGTCGAACACCGGGCAAGAGATCAGGGCAGGCGGCAAACAATCACAGTCCAATAAACAATCCAAGTCGGGGTAGGCAGCAAACAATCAGAGAAACGGGTAAACAATCCAAGGTCAGATAACAGGGAAAACAAACACGGGTATAACGCTCAGAAATGATAGCCAGGCAAATCAAGACTTCGCAAAGAGTTCATGTGAGTGTGTGGTTTATATATGTGTGTGTGTGTTAATGAGGTGCAGGTGTGGGTGATCAGTCAGTCCCAGGTATGAGGGATGATGGGAAATGGAGTCCGAATGGAAGTGGCTAATACTCAGGCGATGGTTCCCTCTGGTGGTGCGGAGGAGGCGGTATGGGAGCCTCCTCTGTAACAGAGCCCTCCCCCTGCGAGCGGCTCCTGACGCGAGGAAGCAAGCGACGCCGGGGTCTTCCCCGAGGTCGAGGGGCCGGTTTCTCCGGATGCGTCCTGTGAAACTCCTCAGTGAGTGTGGGGTCTAGGATATCTCCTGCGTTGACCCAGGAACGCTCCTCCGGACCGAATCCCTCCCAGTCAACCAGATACTGGAGAGTGCCGCCCCGGCGTCGGAGTCTAGCAACTCGTGCACTCTGTAGGCCTCCTCGCCGTCCACCAAGAAGGGCAGGGGGGTCTGCGGCTGGGCTCCCTCCTCCGTCTCTCCTCTCGGACCACCAGCGGGTTTGAGAAGTGATACATGAAATGTGGGAGAAATACGATAATTAGAGGGCAATTCCAAACGAAATGATACTGGAGTTATTTGTCTAGAAATTTTGAATGGACCCACATACCTGGGACTGAGCTTTCTACATGGGAGTCGAAGACGTAGATCTCTGGTTGAGAGCCATACCCATTGACCAGGTGTGTATTCGGGACTTGGGCGTCGATGTCGGTTGGCTTGATGGACTTGTCGCCTTACGGCATGAAGGAGATGGGTATGGGCCCGATCCCAGACCTCCTCACTGTGTTGCAGCCAGTCGGTGATGGTGGGTAGGTCGGTGGGTTCTCATGACCAGGGGAACATTGGAGGTTGGAAGCCCAGGACGCACTTGAAGGGGGTCATTCCTGTGGCGGGTTTTGTCAGGGAGTTTTGTGCATATTCTGCCCAGAATAAGTACCTACTCCAATCAGCTTGGCGTTGTTGACAGTAGGCTCTGAGGAACCGTATGACCTCCTGATTCAGGCGTTCTGTCTGACCGTTGGATTGGGGATGGTAACCGGATGTGAGGCTGATATTGACGTTGAGATGTTTAAAGAAGGCGGACCATACTCTTGAAGTGAATTGGGGTCCGCGGTCAGATACAATATCGTCAGGTAGGCCATAGAAACGGAAAACATGGTTGCAGAGCAGTTCAGCAGTTTCAAGGGAAGTGGGCAGTTTTGGCAGAGGGATAAGACGGCATGCTTTGGAGAATCGGTCAACTATGGTGAGTATGGTGGTGTGGCCTTGAGAGTTGGGTAGATCGGTGATGAAGTCAATTGCTATATGAGACCAAGGTCGACGTGGTGTGGGAAGTGGGTTTAGCAGACCGGCTGGGAGCTGCCTGGGAGATTTGGAGGTGTTGCAGATGGTGCAATTTTGTACGAATTTGGTTGTGTCAGCGAGTAGTGAGGACCACCAGAAGCGGTTTTTGAGCAGATTAGCGGTGGCATTGATTCCTGGGTGACCCGAACTGGGTGAGTTATGAACTTGGGCGATCAGTTGTGGTCGAAGTGGTTCAGGGACATACGTGCGGTCAGCAGGGCTCTCTGGAGGTGGTGGATCTTGAAGATTCAGTTGTTCAATTTCGGTCATGATATCCCATTGTACAGGTGCTATAAGGATCTTCTCGGGGATTATGTTGTCATGGTTGTTGGTTTGATTTACCTTCTCAGTTTGGCGAGAGAGAGCGTCGGCTTTGGTATTCTTGGTGCCTGGCCGGTAAGTCACAGTGAATCGAAACCGTGTAAAGAATAGCGCCCACCTGGCTTGTCGAGGGTTTAGACGCTTAACCGAACGTAGATATTCCAGATTCTTGTGGTCGGTGAGAACAATGAATGGGTGAGTAGCTCCCTCCAGCCAATGGCGCCACTCCTCAAGTGCTAGTTTCATGGCCAGAAGCTCCCGATTGCCTACATCGTAATTCTGTTCAGTGGCTGTGAGTTTACGGGAGAAAAAGGCACATGGGTACATTTTGGCTGGTGAGCCGTGACGTTGGGACAGAATCGCGCCTACCCCTGTATTTGAAGCGTCGACTTCCACAATGAATTCTTGCTCGGGATCTGGGTGTCGAAGGATGGGTGCAGAAGTGAACCGAGTCTTTAATTCCTCAAATGCCTGGTGTGACTCCAGCGACCAACCCAATCGAGCAGAGTGACGTTTAGTCATGGCTGTTAGTGGTGCCGCGATCTTACTGAAGTCTCTGATAAATCGTCGGTAGAAGTTTGCGAATCCTAGGAAACGTTGTAGTTCCTTGACTGTCTGGGGCTTTGGCCATTTGAGAACTGCCTCTACCTTCTTTTCGTCCATTGCCACTCCCTCCTGGCTGATAATGTATCCGAGGAATGAAATGCTGGTCTGATGGAACTCACACTTCTCTGCTTTGGCGTAGAGCTGATATTGCATGAGACGTTGCAGCACTGACCTGACATGGTGGATGTGTTCCTCTCGAGTGTTGGAATATATAAGTATATCGTCGATATAGACAATCACCCATCTGTCCAGCATGTCTCGGAAGATGTCGTTCATAAAGGACTGAAAGACTGATGGACTGTTTGCAAGGCCGAAGGGCATAACCCGGTATTCATAGTGCCCACTAGTGGTAGAGAATGCTGTTTTCCATTCATCCCCCTCTCGAATGCGAATCAGATTGTAGGCATTACGTAGGTCGAGCTTGGTGTAGAATCTGGCCTGACGAAGTTGTTCTAGTGCGGCTGGAACTAGTGGCAAAGGATAGCGGAACTTCACAGTGATATCATTCAGGCCACGATAATCGATGCATGGCCGAAGTCCTCCATCCTTTTTCTTGACAAAGAAGAATCCGGCTGAGGCCGGTGAGGTTGATGGTCTGATGAACCCTTTAGCTAGCTCTTCCTCAATGTACTGTCTCATAGCTTCAGACTCAGGTTGAGCTAATGGAAAGATTCTACCTTTGGGAGGAGTGGTGCCGGGCATCAACTCTATGGCACAATCGACTGAACGGTGAGCAGGGAGTTGAGATGCTTTCTTCTTGCTGAATGCCTCGGCGAGGTCAGAGTATTCGGAGGGCAAGTCGGTGTTGGTTGCGTTCTGAACAGGGAGGACAGATGGGATGGCAGAGGCTTTGGAAATCTTTGAGAGACAGCGTTCTTGACACGTAGTGCCCCATTGAAGGATCTGCCCCTCTCTCCAGGAAATGTGAGGATTATGCATGAGCAGCCAGGGTAATCCGAGGATGACAGGGTGATTTGGTGAGTGAATGACGTAGAATTTAATGTTTTCTGAGTGAAGAGTTCCGATCAGCAACTTGGCTTCTTCGGTGATGCGGGAAACTCTCCCCTCTCCGAGAGGGCGGCCGTCTAGCGCCTCCACTGCCATGGGAGAAGTACAGGGGGTCAGTTTCAGTTTATGTTGCTGAACTAATTCTAGTGACACAAAATTGCCTGCTGCTCCAGAATCTATCAATGCCGTGGTAGAAATTACTTTGTCCTGAATTATGATTTTTACTGGAAGTTTAATGTTTGATGGAGAGGTCGTAACATGATCACTCACCGGTCGAGAACTAGTCGATGGACGGACCGGGCAGGAGATCTTCATATGTCCAGCTTGACCGCAATAGAGGCATAACTGATTCTGCATGCGGCGTTCCCGTTCCGCGGAAGTTAGATGAGTGAATCCCAACTGCATGGGTTCGGCTGTGGTGGTGGTTTCGGGCATGTAACGGGGCGTGGTCCGAGCGGGGCGCCGAGAACGAATCAGATTGTCGATCTGAATGGCTAACTCCATGAATCCACTCAAGCTCCTCCCCTCATCTCGACAGGCCAACTCCGACTGTAATTCCAGATTCAAACCTCTCCGGAACAAAAGTTTTAGTGTGTCCTCCACCCAATTAGTTTGAGCCGCGAGAGTCCGGAAGGATAGGGCATACTCTGCAGCGGTTTTTCTTCCTTGCGTGAGTGTTAGCAGTTGGTCACCAGCGTTACTCCCATCTGCGGAATGCTCGAACACCTCACGGAATTGTTGGAGAAATGAATCGAAAGTGGAGAAAGCTGAGCCATCCATCCTCCAAACTGCGGTCGCCCACTCTAATGCCTTCCCGGTGAGTAGTGAACAAACAAAGGCAATGCGGCTTGAGTCTGTGGGGTATAGTGAGGGTTGCTGGTCCACAAAAAGCGAGCATTGTAGTATGAAGCCCTTGCATCTGGCGGATTCTCCATTGAATTTCTCTGGAAACGCAAGTCGGGGGTTTATGGAGGGTACCTGAGCTGGTGGAGGGCTACTGCGGGCCGGTGGAGGAGGAGATGCAGTTTCGGGCGGTAATACACTCAGTCCTTGCAACGCTTTGACCAGCTCCTCGGTCAGGGTGGTGAGTCGGCTTAACTGGTGCTGGTGCAAGGTGAGCTGGGAAGCTTGTGCAGATAGCTCAGCTGAAAGTTGCATGAGTGCTGCTGGATCGCTGTTTGGCGAAGTCTTCTGTAACGAGGAGTCAGAGAAGTTTGGATCCATTTGCAGTTCTTTATTGAGAATGGTCAGGCAGTACAGGGTCAGATACCAGCAGGCAGATTAGCAGAGACAAGGCAGAGACAGAGTCGAACACCGGGCAAGAGATCAGGGCAGGCGGCAAACAATCACAGTCCAATAAACAATCCAAGTCGGGGTAGGCAGCAAACAATCAGAGAAACGGGTAAACAATCCAAGGTCAGATAACAGGGAAAACAAACACGGGTATAACGCTCAGAAATGATAGCCAGGCAAATCAAGACTTCACAAAGAGTTCATGTGAGTGTGTGGTTTATATGTGTGTGTGTTAATGAGGTGCAGGTGTGGGTGATCAGTCAGTCCCAGGTATGAGGGATGATGGGAAATGGAGTCCGAATGGAAGTGGCTAATACTCAGGCGATGGTTCCCTCTGGTGGTGCGGAGGAGGCGGTATGGGAGCCTCCCCTGTAACAACTATTACTTTTGAAAGGAGTAACTAGTAATGAGTAATATTGCATTTTTTGAGTAACGAGCCCAACACTGGTACTGATGTGCACATGCATGGATGACTGGAACAAAGTGATTTAAGGTTAAATGCCAAAATGGGGATCATTGAAGTTCTGATACCACATTATATTTTTTCTTTCATTATTGGTAATAGTGGTAACTTACTAAGTATCTTCCTGGACAATGATTAATATTAGAGTTTCTTGCACAAGCTATTTCCATCCCTGAGGCCGAGTGCATGAGCGTGGTCTATATTTGACACCCGAGTGTTTGGTTCACCCGTTTACTGTGGAGTCAGCTGTGTGTGATGGACAGATTGTAATGTGAGATGAGATTTGAACACACTTCCTCACTCTGCACCTTATACCTTCCCAGACAACCTGCAGTCAAGCTAGTGAATCTCTTTACCAGTAGCCCAGTCTGAGAGCCTGTCCCCACTTCTCCATTTCTTTTACCAGGCAGAAGACATCCAGTCAAAGAGGAGGGCAAAACAGACTTGCAGTGCACTCTCTTTGAGAGGAGAAGAGTGCAACAACTTCCTTCAGTCTTGGTGTTGTCAGCCCAGTGGATTTAATTGTCCTCTCCACACTAAGAGGATACACTGGTAAGACTCCAGGTTGTGAAACAGGTGCACTGCTGGGACCCATGCAAAGAAAGTGTTTTTCATAGCTTGAGAGGTGGCAAATTATTTGCTTTGATGGAGGGCATTGTTGTGTTTAGCCTATAGACGGTTCTGCTGTCATTTTAGATATATATGTTGAGTTGCTGCAAGAGGACCTTGTATTCCTGCTCATGTTTAGACATTACATGGCTGTACCAAAAATATATCTGGCTTTAATGCTGATAGTGAAACATCTGCTCATAGCTGCTACACTTCACTCTTCTAAAAGCTATAATAATAATAATAATAATAATTCATTACATTTATATAGCGCTTTTCTAAGCACTCAAAGCGCTCTACATTGTGAGGGGGGTGTCTCCTCGTCCACCACCAGTGGATATATATACCACCAGCTATATATCCTAGATGATTTTTTTGAGAAAATACAATATTTAGAAAACTGTATAGTGATCCAGTTAGTTACAATACTAAAAAAACAAGTGTATTTGAATGCAGCCTTTGATGTAGAGTTACATATGTTGATCATATGCAGTTTAAGCAGGTTTTCTTGCTCTTATCTGTCTGTACGGGTTATGGAGTTGCTACTGAATATGGTTCTTTGGAGTTCTTGATGTTTCATTTTACGTTGTGCAATCACATATTTGTTTTTGGATTATTTACAGCACCATTACATAGGTGATTTTCTAAATAGCGAGAGAAAAGTTATTAATGGAAAAAATCAGGCTGTAAATGCCTTTTTTATTTTGACTTGAACCTTTATTTTTAAGGTATACATCACTATAGAATGACTCTACAGTGAAAGCACTATGCAATCACAAGGTGATTTGTGGGAACAAAATCAGAATACATATTATCAATATGACTTCAAACTGATACAGCAATGAGGAATATTTGTGATTATTTTTTAATAAAAACCTCTTAATATTGTATTATGTGAGATGGCACTTTCCAGTCCAATGCAGGGTGAAAGATTTATTCTACACATGTGTTTCTAAATGCAACACACTGAAGGCACAACCAAATTAGCCCCGGGAGCTGCTCAGGTTTCGTTGAGTACAGGGTCAGACTCATTACATTGCTATGGATAAAGTCACCTAAAGTCAACAATCTGTTTACAAATCTTGCTCAAGAATAATGGTAACACTTTACAATAAGGTTCATTAGTTAACATGAACTAATAATGAACTGCACTTCTACAGTGTTTATTAATCTTTGTTAATGTTAATTTCAACATTTACTAATACATTATTAAAATCTTGTTAACATTAGTTAATGCACTGTGAACTAACATGAACTAACAATGAACATTGTATTTTTATTAACTAACGTTAGCGAAGATTAGTAAATACAGTAACAAATGTATTGCTCATGGTTAGTTCATGTTAGTTAATACATTAACTAATGTTTAACTAATGAAACTTATTGTAAAGTGTTACCAGAATAATTAACCCGTTTAATCCCAATTTTTTCCCAGACATGAAAATATCCAAATGATGTGTCATTAGTAACCCTTTAAAATAATCAATACATTTTTTTTTTTTTTTTTTTTGGAAAAATGTGTGAAAAATTGTGATGGTCGGTCACAATTGTGACCGGTGGGATAAGGTGAGCGCTGAATTAACATATTTCTGCAGTCATAAAAATTGTTATATATCTTATCCCAGCTATTTTAAACACTTTGATCACATTCTAGGGTTACTATTATTCATATTAAAAACCTTATGCAACATTAATAGGAACACTGAGATAAAAGACAAAAATCAACGCATTTCAAAATTGTTTATTTTTGGTAAAATATAACATCAAATTTTTACATTAGTGCTACAGTATTACAACATCAATATTTTAATTTTTTTGTAACATTTACATTTTTTATTTAGTGCAGTATTTTGTCATTGCAACATTTTATTGTCATTTTCACTAACAACTGCAATTGGTTTTATATTGTATACCTAAGTTCACTGTTATCCCAGCGGTCACTATTGTGACCATCAACATGTTTACTCATGCTATGACCACACTCAACTAAACTAAATATATGTGAATTCATATATTAATACTAGACACCCTAAAGATCATGTGTACCAAAAATATTTATGTTAACATACTTTACTAGCCTTTTGTTTCAGAGCTTTGATGCAGTCATCATCTTCTCAAGGTGCAAACAGGAAATAAACTGCTCTGGTCATGTGACAATTTGCACTAATCATGTGAAACTGCACATATTTCATTGAGACCCTTTATTTTTTCCATATTTGCAAGAAGTGCACTAAAACATCAGTCAGTAAGGTTTTTAGAGCTTTATAAATGAAAAACTTTTTTATGGTCACTATTGTGGGATTAAATGGGTTAAAGCAGAAGAGTTTGAGAATGCAGAAAAGAGAGGATTTTTCTGAAACTTAAGATTCAGTGGTGCTCATTTCTGACTTTATTGTAACTCTTCTCCTCAGATTTTATTATAATGGTTGTGTATTAAAGGTGTGCGAGACTTCAAGAACAGATACGACAGATTTCACAACTACCACAAACTGTTATAAGTGCATTAAGACAAAATTGTATGTAAAACAAATGTGTGACCCTAGCTAAAGTCATTTTTTTGTGATTTACTGTTTTTTTTAAGTTTTTTTAAATATCTTTCATACGGTAAAGAACATTCTGTGAAAATATAACCTTGATATTTTTAATACTGACACAGTAAGGCCTTTTCAATTTTGAAATTGAACTTTCACAACTTGAACTTTCACAACTTGAAGACTTTGGCTTTCACAGTCAGGGTCACATTTATCATGAACATAATAAACCACTCATGCTCTTCTGTTGTCCTTAAAGAGACAGTTCACCCAAAAATGTAAATTCTGTCATCATTTACTCTCCCTCGAGTAGATCCAAACCTGTATGAATGTGTTTGTTCTGAACACAAAGGAAGATATTCTGAAGAAAGTGTGTAACCAGGCTGTTTTGGGGCACCATTGACTTCCATAGTAGGAAAAAAATACTGCTCTGTTTCCCTCATTCTTCAGAATATCTTCCTTTGTGTTCAGAACAAACACATTCATACAGGTTTGGATCTACTTGAGGATGAGTAAATGATGACAGAATTTTCATTTTTGGGTGAACTATCCCTTTAAATCAGTATTTCTGTTTTCTTGTATTTTCTAGTGCCTCCTACTGGGCTCACCAACACTCTTCTGAGATACTGGAAACATGGCACAGTAAGAGACACACCGTGCTTTCAAAGAAATAGTTGTATTATTTAAATTCAAAATGACATGTAAATGTGCCACTAAATAGTTCTTAACTATGGCATTTATTATAAATGTAATGAAATTAATAAAATAATGCAGTTGTGTTCTAACTCTTTTAGGATTCAGAAAAAAACCTCCACTATGTCCCTAACTATATCATCATGCTCCCGAGACACGTCCTCCTCCTCTTCATCATCCTCATCCTCCACTACAATACAGAGGCACTCCAGTTTAGTACAGCCTGTCTGCATCAGTCCTCAAATGGTAAGAACAAAAAATACATAAGTTTTTCATCAGGATCGTTTTGCAACATAAAATTGTGCCTTCAAATCACAAACCATTTCTCACATGCATCCTCATGAACACACTCCACATTTCAGTTCATTCAACTTATGTTACTCAACTATTCTTCCTGTCATGTTGGAGCTAAAAGAAGAAGTATGTTGATCTGCCAGTCATGGGATTTTGATGTGGAGAACTCTGCTTATGTATGATCAGATGCATAATGAAATTATGCATTATATAGTTAATGACCAGCGAGGTCAGTTTTGCTGTTGTGCTATTCATGTCTTTATACAGGTGATAAAATTAAATATTTTTTTTGATCAGGTTAGACACTGATTATTAATTACTCAAACCCCTTTCTTATCCTGGTCACTTACTCTCAGGAAATAAAAGGTACAAAAGCTGTCACTGAGGCAGTATACCTTTTCAAAAGGTACTAAAATGTACCATTTAGGTAAGAACAGAGGTGGACAAGTATTTTACTTTACTCAAGGACATTTAAAAAGTATCTGTAGTTTATCAGAGTGTTTTCTTTGGAAAACCTTACTTCATTCCAAAGCATAATGTCATACTTTTTACTGCACTACATTTCATAAATACAAGTTGTTGTTTGTTTTAATACTTAAGAACATTAAAAATGTAGTGCTTTCTTGTACTCAAATACATCTTTGAATTACATTTGCTTGAGTAAAAGTAAGAAAGTAATAGATTTCTAATGTAATTAAGTACTAAATGATATTTAATATGAAACGTAGTGCAGTAAAAATTACAATATTATGCTTTGGAATGTTGTGAAGTAAAGTTTTCTAAAGAAAAACACTCTGATAAAGTACAGACACTTGAAAAGTAAAGCAGAGTAAAAATACTTCACTACTGTCCGCCTCTGGATATGAACATGAATACTTAGGTACAAATATGTGCCTTTAAGGTATTAAAATGCACCCTTTAGGGGTCCCAGTGGTAGCTTTTGTACCTTTTTTTTCTGAGAGTGTAATCAGCTCATTTGTGTCTTCATCTCACTGTGAAAGTATGAATTACAGTAGATGATTTTTCATTTTTACCACATTCAAGCATTAAACTTGCATGACATGTAGGTATTTAAAAAATGATAAAGCAATCTCACACACATCCACCATTTTTACTAAACCAAGCACAGTGAGTTGTGTGCCGTGTGTGCTATGTGTATGTTACTTCCAGCCTAAACACACATTGTTGATCTGTGTTTTTGTTCAGGTTCAGAACACAAACCAGGGTTCAGGGAATGCTGGAGTGTCTCCAAAATTTGTCAAGGTAAAGCAACAATAGCATGCCGTATACCTTAAACTGAGTAGATGAGTGTCAGGTTGTTATTGGTGTGGTTGTGTGTTCTCAGTGTCTTCATGATGTGAGTACGGTGAAGGGGCAGCTGGTGGTCCTGGAGTGCAGGATCAGAGGAACGCCTCCGCTGCAGATCTCCTGGTTCAGAGAGAACGAGCAGATCATCGACTCGGCAGACTTCCGCATTCTTAGAAAGAGTGAGTGAGAGCTGGACTGATTACAGCATTACTTTACATGTCGTTTAAAGGAAAAGCTCACCCCAAAATTAAAATGTGGTCATCTACGGACTACGACTTCAGCACTATATTCCAAGTCATCTAAAGCCATACAATAGTTTTGTATGAAGATCAAGTTTGAAGTTTGCGTTCAGAATTCAAAAAAAGATGCAAAAACTGATGTGTTGGTATCAGTGACATTTATGCATTATTTTAAATGGATATAAAATATGCAAAAAATTACCAGCATATAGGTTCAAATTTTCAAGATATTTAATTGTAACTATTTCTTTAAAAACAATAATAGACATAAGACCATATTACAAGTTTCATTACAAGCCAATGGGTAGCACTTTATTTTACAGTTCTGTTTCTCATGTACATACTATGTACTTATTATAGTAATTACAATAACTAGGTACATTTACATTTACATTTATGCATTTAGCAGACGCTTTTATCCAAAGCGACTTACATTGCATTCAAGTTACAGTTTTACATTTGACCAGCTCTTGCTTTCCCTGGGAATCGAACCCATGATCTTGGCGTTGCTAGCGCCATGCTCTACCAGTTGAGCTACAGGAAAGCTAACCCTGGGTACTAACCCTGAACCTACCCCTAAACCTTACCCTACCCTATGTAGTTACTAGGCATTACCAGAACTTTCTTAGGTAGGTACACTGTAAGTACATGTAAGTGCACGTAGTGTAAAATAAAGTGCAACCAGCCAATGAATAACGGTTTCTTACTGTGTTTTTTGCCTTTTTCAGAGGCAAGTTCAGCTTCTGTTCCTGGTGAGTAAACATTTATCTCAAAAGATGATGCATGAAGGGATGGACTTACTAGACTTTTAACTCTTCTTTGTTTTATTGTAGAGGAATTGTGCACCCTTGTGATCACAGAGGCGTATCCAGAAGACTCTGGAATATTTAAATGCACAGCATTAAATCAGTTTGGAACAGTAACATGTAGTGCCATGCTTGACGTATATACAGGTAACTTTTATGCATGCTTACATGGCACAAATAAATCAAAATTAATGTCTGTATGTCTTATTTAAGTTAAGACAATAAGATTGAATAAGAGTTATTTAATTTTACATTACTTTTGTCATAAGACCTGTTATTTTATCAAATGATGCATAGCCTTTTCCCTGCCATTTGCGTGTTTAAATACATTAAATACATTGTACATTAAATATTTCAGCTAATTTGATAATACTATCCACCTCCAATAACATTTGTAATACAGAAACAGAAGGCAGCAGATTCCTACCAATTAACTAATCTTTATTTTTTTATCTAGAATTTTTGCTGTCTCCATTTTGCAAACAAATACTAGAGTAAGGGAAAGAAAAATAATAGAATATTTAATAATATGATGTTGTTCTTTGAAGACCTAGAGGAGGTGTTGGGAGAGGAGGATGAGCCTTCCTCTCTAAGTTCAGCTGGACTAGAGCCGGATGACCAGCCCTTGTTACTACAGGACACACTAATTCCTCCTCCAGAATGGCCTGACAGTTCTGAGGAAGAGACTGCCACCCCTGTAGCACGGTAGGACATTTTTCAGTATTTCAGGCATTGCCAAAATGTTAAGATGTGCAAGTCAACATGTAGTCCAAAGATCAGAGTTAAAATCTATAGGATGAAATTCACAGAAAGCTCACAAACACACAGTATAGTAATGCTACAAAGACATCGACAAAAAAGATATGAAGCTGTCCAGGTGCAGATTATGATTTTGCTGGTGCCTTGCTGTCAGACAGAAAGTACAGGAAGCCAAAAAGGCCAGAAGAAAAAAGTGAGCTTACTAAGCTGCATGAGTGCACAGCTGCACTTCTGATGCAGATAAAAAATAAAAAATAAAGTAGATGCAGAGGGCAGAAGCTAAATGTGTGGAGAAAGCCATTTGATTGCATTCTAGTGATTGATGAATAACTGCAGTGTTAGTAATTGTTTCATTATCATTTCATAGAAGCAGAATAATGCGAGTCAAATCAATCACTGTTGGACTACTCGAATGATTCCGCACAAAAGAGCTCAATAGGAGAGGCAATGCAAATTCATGAGACATGAGAACAAAAAGTCATCATGGTTGTTACGTTTTAAAGGCGAGTGGCTTGATCAAGTGGAAACAACAGATTATTTGTGCAGCACAGTGACAATCGTTTTGTGTGTGTAATGGATGTTTATGACTAAAATGTTTCTTTAAATGATTTAATATGGATAACATTTAATACTGTTTAAATATGTTCATTTGATTATATCATATTAGCTATATGAACATTTTATTTGTAAATTAACTCTTGTTTTGAATATATTTACATGTATTCCTGAATACTGTAACAACTATAATGTTAGTTAATTGGATAACAGGTACAGGTTCATCAAAAGTGTTAGTGATCAAAAATTTCAAGTCAATCGTAAATAAAGTCAGATTTAAAAACATTGTGCTTGCACACAGATAAATTGTGTTATATAATGACACTAAGACACTAAGAACAAACAACTAATAGCAAGATATAAGGAAAAGAAAATAGGGCCCAATACAGAACCTTGAGGTACCCCACAGATAATGGGTGTAGATGAATAGGAGCTGTTCCCAATTCTAGCAGTTCTGTTCTGTCTGTGTGGCAGGAAGTGAACTACAGAAATTCAGAGCCAATAAGTAATAAAAAAAAAAGAATGGCAGAGGGTGAAAATTATCCAGCAATGTCTGGAAAGTTTCAGGAATACAGATTGTTTTAAGGTTGGTAATCAGAATGGGAACAGAGGATAATGATCACAACCAGGTAAACACAACTGATATGTGGGTAGACAGATACCTCTGGTAAACTTGGCAACCACTGGATGCTGTAGAAGATGAAAATATGTCACCTTTATTTATATAGCTCTTAATACAATACAGATTGTTTCAAAACAGCCTTACAGTGATAAACAATAAAACAGTGAATCAACAATGCGAACAGAATTTAATTCTGCTGTAAAGCAGCTGTAAAATGACAACAGTAAACATGCACATTTAGTCAAATTTATATTACATTGACCTGGAGTTGTAGTGTCACTGACTGATTTGAGCTCATAAAAATAAGTTTAAAAAAGCTATTTCAGTCTGTTGAATAATCTTTGTGAAGATTCCTCTTTTCTTTTTGTAGTCAAAGTCAATAGCTTCAAGTAGGTTGCAAGCAGGACAATCTATTACTGTGACATGGTGATCCTTATAAATTACATGCATGTGCCCTCTATTCCCACATTTGACTTGAAGCAACCAAAACTATCATGTAGCTGATTGACAGTTGGCTGTTGAGGCATGCAGCATTCACCTTACTCTTGACAACAAGAATAAATCAAGTTAACAGATTTATTCACTTTTGCTCAGATGTTCTCATTATTCGGTGTCCATACATTGTCCGTGGGTTGAATGGGTGGATCCTCAGGAATGGTGGGGAGCGTGAGTCTGCTGCTCATGCCTCACATAGCTTTCTATAGATAAACAGCCTGACAGTATCTCATTGAGAGAATAGAGGCCAGAGAATCGCTCTACACCTTCAACCTTTCAAACCAACGTTACATACAGTTGATCTTACTGGCTAGCAAACTCATTTTAAAGAGCAGGTAAGCACAAGATTTGTAATCTGTTACACTTTATTGCAATCAGAATGACCCAAAAAACTGCTCTAGCAACTTGATCTGTTAAATCATTTTATTAATGCTTGATCAGTCATTTTGCCTTTTTATTCAGTAGGTAAATTAAAATGTCCTCTCTGCTTTATAAAAATCTAGATTCTGTAAATGTGACCCCTGTAGGTCATACAGTGTGATCGTTGTCCATCACTGAAGCGTTTACACCCTTCACTCACTGCTGTGTGTTTGAGTGTGTATAGGATGCACTGCTGGCTTTTAAACTATTTATTATGTTAATCATCTGATCCTGATGTTATGATAAAGTATGTTTTTTTATCCTGTAAAAGCCTCAAAATTGAATTTAAACCTGCAAATAATCTAATTTTTATGATTTTGACTGTAAACTCCTTTCTACAGACAGTCATATTTCAATATTTGCTCCATTGAAGCACAAGATGTCCTTTTAAATGTGCTCAAATCATGCTGGAGAACATGATCAAATGTGCATACAGCTCAAGTGCCGCTGTCATTAAAGTAAAAGAGGCATATCAGATATTAAGACACTCTCAAATTCATGTTCATATTCAAGTTGTTATGCTGATAGTTTAATTTTGGACTCTAGGGTATGGTGCTAACATTATACACAGTAACCACAATTTAACACTTTTTGACTGTAGCTGCTGATCTGTTTGCACAACTGTTAAAACATTTTGTCCCATTCTTGTTACATTTCAAAACTATTTTGCTTGCATATTATTGTATATTTATGCCTTGCTTGAATATAAAATAATCCATATATATATATATATACCTGTTGGATGTTGAGCAGTGCTTTTACCACCATAAATATATACATTGTTATACGTTATTGAACTGTTACTGAAGTGAATGACATTTAGTGAGCTCGGTCTTTCTTCACAATGACCTCCAAACAGGGTAAGTGAGTGCCAGCGTGGCTGTAAATGAACTGCACCTGCCACGTCTGTCAGTCAGGCCTCGTGACACTTATTTTAGCCACATGGCTCTCACAGAAACACCAGCAGTATGCAGTTATGAACCCCTGCCATGTTCATTAAAGGGTAAAAAAGATTAGACTGTGTTTACAAATTTATAAATGTGCACTTTGTAGTTTTCTTCAGGTTAAGTAATGATTTCAGAAATTTATGATGGCTCTTAGGTTGCTTGTGTGTGTGTTGCTATACATATATGATCATTGGTCATTTACATAACAGGCGTATGTAGACACAGACAAAGACGAGCATACTCTAGTGATTTAGAAAGATTAATGTATTAGTGTTCTACTGTGTTATTTAGCCTAGTTTCCCCTCCTTGAGGCATGGAGTTGCTGGGAGCAGCCATCAATCAAGCTTACAATAACATTGCTGTTTGTTTGAGCATGACACTGCAACACTGAGACCACCAATGGTGTGAGTTTGGGGCGGGGCTAAGAGTTTGTACCTGTCTAAATCAGTAATTTGGTTTTGCATCCATTTGGTAATGCAGAAACTTACTAATTCTGTCAGGATTTACTAAAGATACGCTGTGAACAATTAGTGAGGCATGGACAGTTATTTTTTGCAGCTGACCTTGTTGTACACGCAATTGTAGGAGTTTCCCTCTCAGATGCAACATTTATGTGAGGAGAGTATTTAAATGAATCATGCAATGTGATTTACATTTGTCAGTTTACTGGTATTTGCACCATTATTTAATGCCAAAAAAGCAAGTCTTAACCCAGTTTGAGCTTTGCAAATGAATTTTGCACTGCTTTTGATAGATTGTGTTGGTCATTTAATGTTCTGGCTGCGTCTGTGCTCTTTAATTTGCTCATTGTCAGTAAATCAGCTGCAAAACTTTTCACTCCCATTGGCCATTCTGGTCTCATGATATTTTAGTAAATTTGGCCCTTATCGTTTGTCATGCAATGTGTTACTTATTGGGCTTATATGAATTTATTTGGTTCTGGTTTGTGTAACAGAGGCCAGTTAGTAATAGATGTGCAGGTAAACTTACCTCACTCCTTTGGCCTAGTCTTTAGCATCCTCATTATTATCCCCACCTCCTTACCTGCAGAATTGATTGCATTTACGAGTTCAGTTTAAATGGAATTGAATGGTAATTTCAAAGCATTCTCAGTTCTGAATGATACACAACACTGATTGCTAGTAGGAGATCTTTACTGCTGTATTCAACTGTATGAGGCTTCCAATCAAGTGGGTTAAACTATACTTAACTTTTAACATTGCCTAAAACAGGGAGGTCCAGTCCTGCTGATGTAGAGCATTAATCAAGTACACTCTTAAAAATAAAGGTTCTTTATTTGGCAATGGTTCGACGAAGAACCTTTACCATCAATGGAACCTTTCCATTCCACAAAAGGTTCTTTACAGTGGAAAAACGTTCTTTAGATTATTAAAATGGAATCACACTAACATAAAGTGGTTCTTTTAAGAACTGTTCACTGAAAGGTTCTTTGGGGAACCAAAACTGGTTCTTCTATGGCATCACTGTGAAAACCCCCTTTTGGAGCCTTTATTTCTAAGAGTGTAATCAAGCTATTCAATATTTCAGGCAGATATGGTGGGACAAATTGGAGCTAAACTCTGCAGGACCAGGATTGGACTAATATCTACATTCCTTTTGTTTGAATGCATTCACTTGACTGCAAATCATCAGTGTGAACTCCTTTTTTGCAGTACTTAATCCAAGTTAAATATATTTCTCCACCAGGGTGCCGGAGACTCCTGTGGACACGGAGAGCAAACAGGCTCCTAACAGCCAGCTGACTGAAGCTGCAGAGCTCTCCTCCGTGAGCAAACCTGATCCTCCAGCAACGGGGGATAAAAACAGTGTCCCACATCCATTCCTTCCCACCAGCAAGCTGAGTAAACCAGCGGAGCCCAGAGGCAGCGCCATGAACGTGGATGACCTGCCCACCTTCTCACCATCGCTGTACCCCCCCAGTGCCTTTAACTATGAGCGCCCTCGCCATTTCATCCAGTCCCTGCCCAGTTTCCATGCACCTGACAGTGAGATCAGCAAACCCAACAACCTCAGTCCCCCGGCTTCAACAGCTGCTCCGTTCCTGAGCCCTCCTCAGCCTGGACCCACTCGAACCTCCATGAGTTCAAGCATGACTTTGATTCCTAAACCACGGAGCTCTCCAAGCAACGAGAAACTATCATCAGCAGCTTTCCTCTCCTCTGTCCTGCCTTCCCTACCGAGCTCGCAGGCCAAATGCATGTCTATACCTCAGTCTCCATCTCCGCGGTACTCCCCCAGATCACCCAGCCCAATACCGAGAGCCCAGGAGCAGCCTCGGTCTCCTCCGAGCTGGTCGCTGGATCACGCTCCTGCACCTGTCCCACCCCGGATATCTCAAGATACTCCAAAAACAACCGCTCCACCTCCACAACCCCCACCTGTGACTCACATGAACTACACACCCAACACGTGAGTGTCTTATCGCTGACATTAATCTTAAACACTGTAATGTATGGTTATATCCTCCTACAGGAAAGAAAACTCAAAAATTAAACCTTTTTAATGTCTTATTCTAAAAAGCAATGAGATTTTTACTTAAGCCGAAGTTAATACTTAGAAATTTGAAAAATGACTAAAATCTCCAATGTCTTCAAAGCTTAAAAGGGAAGAGTTCACCAAAAAAAATGAAAGTTTGCTGAAATTGTGCTCACCCTCGGGTCACTGCATCAGTGTCTCAGCAATGGTTGCTTTGCAGTGAATGGGTGCTGTCAGAATGAGAGTCCAAACAGCTGATAAAAACATCACAATAATCCACAAGTAATCCACACCACTCCAGTCCATCAGTTAACATCTGGAGAAGACAAAGGATGCGTGTTTGTAAGAAACAAATCCATCATCAAGATGAGTCCATAATAGAGTCCATAATCCATAATAACTCTTCCTCCAGTGAAAAAGTGCATCTGCTGTTGTCTCTCTCACCAAATCCAGCCACATATTTGTTTAGAGCTGTTTTGGACTGTTTTGGCTTGTAATCGCTGCTTGATCTTTGCAGATTTCTCTCTTGATTCACACCAGACCACTTTTCACTAACACACCGTTATTATGGATTATAGACTCGTATTTTAGCAGGAAGCAACAGTTTGAAGATGAAAATATCTTAATGATGGATTTATTTCTTACAAACACGCAGCTTTTGGATGTTAACTGATGGACTGGAGTGGTGTGGATTACTTGTGGATTATTGTGATGTTTTTATCAGACTCTCATTCTGACGGCACCCATTCACTGCAGAGCATCCATTGCTGAGACACTGATGCAGAGACACATTTCTACAAATCTGATGAAGAAACAAACATCCTGATCTTGGAAGGCCTGAGGGCGAGCACATTTTCAGCAAATTTACATTTGTGAGTGAACTACTCCTTTAAAAGAGAAACGCTTTAACAATAAAATTTTCCCATGGGCTGTTTTCAAAGCTTGCCAAAGCCGATCTTGAAGAAGACTGTTTCCCGACCAGTGTCTCGCGCCACAGATGATGAGATTCAGGGCTCGAAAGATGCTCTCATTCAAGACCTTGAAAAGAAGCTACGGAGCAAAGCTCCTCAACAGAGGACCCTTCAGAAGATGTCTTACGAGGAGCGGATGGCGAGAAGATTGTTGGGAGCTGATAACGCCGCCTCAGTATTTGATCTTGAAAATTCATTCAGTTCACAGCCTGCACAGGTATTGTCATTTTGAGTTATTGGATGTTTCATGCAACTGCAGAATACCTTCTCAAAGCTTGAGTCACTATGTTAGAGCTTGTTAAGAGGAAACACTATGCATTGATCATGCCATGTGTGCAAACAAGCTAAAGTGTCCTACACAGAATGATTTTATATTAGTAACACTACAAGCAATGCTAAAACCCCCGGTATTCAAGAGACA
Source organism: Aspiorhynchus laticeps (assembly GCA_023376895.1). NCBI lineage: Eukaryota > Metazoa > Chordata > Actinopteri > Cypriniformes > Cyprinidae > Aspiorhynchus > Aspiorhynchus laticeps. Next base: position 34,592,106 of record CM041813.1, read on the forward strand.
AGTGTCAGTTTATGCAGCTGTACTTTATTCCCATTTGTTACATTTGTTACCATCAATCCATAGCTGCCAGGACTATTCAAAGCCAGACCAAACAGATAACAGTCTGTCCATAGTCCTAAAATAGCATCAGCAAAACCCATGTGCTCTGCAGCTATCCTATTCATCATGATGCTATTATTATAATACCACCACATGTGCACGTACACTAAGGCCTCAATTCCTTTAGTCTGTCTGTCTATCATATTTTGTAATGTGATTCAAGCAAATGTTATGCACTGTTCTAACAGCCAGGCTCTCCAGAAGGTCTCCAGCCTGGAGGAATATGGTAAATGTCTCTTTGCATTAGGAGCATCAGTTTGGAGTTTGTCTCTGAAGCGCTTTCATCTTATTATTGTGCATGTGCACCTAACACTTCTGACACATTTTAGAGTTAATTAGTGAATTATCATTACTGAATGCATCAAACATGGAGTGACACAATCTAAGACAGCCACTTTGTGCTTGTTGTGGGTGGTCGTCTAATGCTCTGAGCCCTGCCTGTGTTGCTTTGTGTAAACTTTGATTATTGAGTTTGTTCCCATTCGGTTTATTTCCACCTTCTCTTGCACAGGTCCAGAAAGAGTCGTCCCGGAGGAGACGGTACAGAGGCCCCGACCACCCAAGAGAAGTGTTTTGCTCCTCGTTTTATACAAGTGCCGCAAGATCTTTCTGTTGAAGAGGGACGATTCTGCAGGATTGATTTTAAGGTAGTTATCATTTATTGATATAATAAAACACCCTGCATGCATTATTACTCCAACACTTCTGGCCTTCTTAAGATGAAATATTAATGAAGCTGTCCTGGGCAGTATAACATAAATAAACAAAAATAAACTGTCCACAAAAACAAAACAGAATTTATAACCTGATGCAGAAAATAACATTATACCGCAAACAGCGGTAATTAAAAGGAGTCTAGAGTTTATGACTGATTTTGTACAGAAATACAGTTGTAGTATTTTTTTAATTTGAGTTATTTTAATACTTCAACAAACTGATGTATATGTATGTGTGTGGTTGTACATACACATATGTAGTTGTATTTTTGAGTTTGGCTTAGTGTTATGTTAGAATCATTATTATACTCTTATACCTTTTGTTCTTTAATATTTTGAATTGTTTTTAGCTTTATTTTTTGATTTTCATTTAAATGTTAACTTTTAAAATTTTGTTGTATGCATTTGTCATTTTTATGTCATTTCTTTATTTTTAAAATGTGTATATGTAGTATTTATAAAGTTTTATCTATTAGTTTTGGATCTGTTTTTAGTTGTTTTAATACTATAATTGATTGCTTCTGTTGTCCTCATTTGTAAGCTGCTTTGGATAAAAGCGTCTGCTAAATGACTAAATATGAATATAAATATAGTAAAATCTTTACAAACCAACATTTTAGCTTTTTAAGTTTTGCTTTTCTTTCTTTCTTTCTTTTCTGCAGGTTGTAGGTTTGCCAACGCCAGATATTTCTTGGTATCTGGATGGGAAACTCATCCGACCCGATGACTACCATAAGATGCTGGTGTGTGAGAATAGCGTGCACTCCTTCATCATTGAGATCGTGACTATTCATCATGCAGGTGTTTATGAATGTGTGGCAAAGAACCGTGCCGGAGAGAGCCACTTCTCCCTGCGTCTGGATGTGATGGGTGAGCAGTCTTCTGTTACCTGGATAACGTTAACAACAAAGCTTCCTTTTTGTTGTATTTATTTATTTATAAAAAAAATTAATACAGTACCTCGTGAAAGTATTCATGCCCTTTTATTTTCCCCACATTTTGCAACCTTATGCTAAAATGGGTAACACTTTACAATAAGGTTCATTAGTTAACAACATTAGTAAACAAGAACTAAGAATGAACAATACTTCTACAGCATTTATTAATCTTAGTTAGTTAATTTCAGCATTAACTAATGCATTATTAAAATCACAAGTTGAGTTTGTTAACATTAGTTAATGCACTGTGAACTAACATGGACATGAAGTATTTTCATTAACTAACATTAACAAAGATTAATGAATAGTGTAATAAATGCATTGTTCATTGTTTTTTCATGTTAGTTAATACATTAACTAATGTTAACAAATGGCACCTTCTTGTAAAGTGTGCTTAAACAAAAAATCACAATCTACAAGCCTTTTTCCAAAAAAGTTGTCTCAAAAAAGTACACTGTAAAATGCAAATAAATCAGCGTGCAATGATCTGCAAATCTCATGAAGCCATATTTTATTCACAATAGAACACAGAAAACATATCAAATGTTTACACTGAGAAAATGTAACATTTTAAGTAAAATAGGTCATTTTGAATTTGATGGATGCAACACATCTCAACAAAGTTGGGACGGGGCAACAAAAGGCTGGAAAAGTAAAAAAAAAAAAGAAACAACTGGAGGAGCATTTTGAAACTAATTAGGTAACAGGTCATTAACATGATTGGGTATAAAAGAGTATCTTAGAAAGGCAGAGTCTGTCCGAAGTTCACCATTCTGTGAAAAACTGCATCTACAAATTGTTGAACAATTTCAGAATTGTGTTCCTCAGCATAACATTGCAAAGACTTTGAATATCTCATCATCTACTGTGCCTTTCCAAGTCCAATCCAACTCTAAACTTCTCCAAGATGATCCAGAAAAAACTGGAAAGCTGCTTGGTTAAATTTTAAGTGTCATAGATAAAGGTTTGAATACTTAAGCGATGTAATTATACCTTTTCATTTGAATAAATTTAAGTCACTATGGAGCATCGAGTGTAGATTAATGTAAATAATTTAAAACATTTTAGCATAAGGTTGCAACATGACAAAATGTGAAAAAAATGAAGAAGCATGAATACTTTGGCATGGCAAACTGTCATTCATTATACAGGTGCTGGTCATATAATTAGAATATCATCAGAAAGTTGATTTATTTCACTAATTCCATTCAAAAAAAGTGAAACTTGTATAATGTATACATTCATTCCACACAGACTGATATATTTCAAGTGTTTATTTCTTTTAATTTTGATGATTATAACTGACAACTAATGAAAACCCCAAATTCAGTATCTCAGAAAATTAGAATATTACTTAAGACCAATACAAAGAAAGGATTTTTAGAAATCTTGGCCAACTGAAAAGTATGAACATGAAAAGTATGAGCATGTACAGCACTCAATACTTAGTTAGAGCTCCTTTTGGCTGAATTACTGCAGCAATGCGGCGTGGCATGGAGTCGATCAGTCTGTGGCACTGCTCAGGTGTTATGAGAGCCCAGGTTGCTCTGATAGTGGCCTTCAGCTCTTCTGCATTGTTGGGTCTGGCATATCGCATCTTCCTCTTCACAATACCCCATAGATTTTCTATGGGGTTAAGGTCAGGCGAGTTTGCTGGCCAATTAAGAACAGGGATACCATGGTCCTTAAACCAGGTACTGGTAGCTTTGGCACTGTGTGCAGGTGCCAAGTCCTGTTGGAAAATGAAATCTGCATCTCCATAAAGTTGGTCAGCAGCAGGAAGCATGAAGTGCTCTAAAACTTCCTGGTATACGGCTGTGTTGACCTTGGACCTCAGAAAACACAGTGGACCAACACCAGCAGATGACATGGCACCCCAAACCATCACTGACTGTGGAAACTTTTCATTAGTTGTCACTTATAATCATCAAAATTAAAAGAAATAAACACTTGAAATATATCAGTCTGTGTGGAATGAATGTATACATTATACAAGTTTCACTTTTTGAATGGAATTAGTGAAATAAATCACCTTTTTGATGATATTCTAATTATATGACCAGCACCTGTATATGATGGAATGTTTTAATCATTTTGATCATGATTTGTTTTTTCACATGAGTACTAAACAATAACCACCTAATGCAACTAATCTGCATGTCACCACCAACAATATCAGCAGAGCTTGATATTTTGTGGAAGTTGGTGCAGAATGAGGAGTGCATGATGCTCCCAAGTTCAATACATTTGATTAAAGTCATCTCTGAACAGGCTTTGAGCTGATTGAGAGAGTAACCACATTTAAATGTTTAGATGGAAAAAGATGTGCTTCTGTAATTCTCTATACATATGGTGGGCAGAGTTACTAGTTACATGTAACAGAATTACAAATAAATGTAACGGTAATCTATTACAGTTACTGAGTAAATAGGTTACACTTTATTGGGTAACACTTTATTTTAAGGTGTCCATAATACAGAGTAATTACGTAGTTAAGTACATAATTGTTACATATTTGTAATTATGTAGATGTAATAGGCAGCTAATGTTACACATATGATACAGACCTAGTCCATATATCATGTTATTCGAAAACTGCGTATTATATGCTCACCAACAAATTTCGTATCATATGTATGCGAAAATTCGTATTATATGCTCGCCAACTAATTTCGTATCATATGCAGCGAAAACTGCGTATTATATGCACGTCAACAAATTTTGTATCATATGCATGCAAAAACTGTGTATTATATGCACGCCAACAAATTTTGTATCATATGCATGCGAAAACTGCGTATTATATGCTCGCCAACAAATTTTGTATCATATGCACGCAAAAACTGTGTATTATATGCACGCCAACAAATTTTGTATCATATGCACGCGAAAACTGTGTATTATATGCACGCCAACAAATTTTGTATCATATGCATGCAAAAACTGCGTATTATATGCACGCCAACAAATTTTGTATCATATGCACACGAAAACTGCGTATTATATGCTCGCCAACTAATTTTGTATCATATGCACGCGAAAACTGCACATTATATGCACGCCAAACAAATTTTGTATTATATGCACGCGAAAACTGCGTATTATATGCTCGCCCAAAATTTTTGTATCATATGCAAGCGAAAATTCGTATTATATGCTCACCAAATAATTTCGTATCATGTGCAGCGAAAACTGCGCATTATATGCACGCCAACAAATTTTGTATCATATGCACGCAAAAACTGCATATTATATGCACGCCAACAATTTTTGTATCATATGCACGCGAAAACTGCGTATTATATGCACGCCAACAAATTTTGTATCATATGCAGCGAAAACTGCGTATTATATGCACGCCAACAAATTTTGTATCATATGCACGCGAAAACTGCGTATTATATGCACGCCAACAAATTTTGTATCATATGCAGCGAAAACTGCGTATTATATGCACGGCAACAAATTTTGTATCATATGCAGCGAAAACTGCGTATTATATGCACGCCAACAAATTTTGTATCATATGCAGCGAAAACTGCGTATTATATGCACGCCAACAAATTTTGTATCATATGCACACGAAAACTGCGTATTATATGCTCGCCAACTAATTTTGTATCATATGCACGCGAAAACTGCACATTATATGCACGCCAAACAAATTTTGTATTATATGCACGCGAAAACTGCGTATTATATGCTCGCCCAAAATTTTTGTATCATATGCAAGCGAAAATTCGTATTATATGCTCACCAAATAATTTCGTATCATGTGCAGCGAAAACTGCGCATTATATGCACGCCAACAAATTTTGTATCATATGCACGCAAAAACTGCATATTATATGCACGCCAACAATTTTTGTATCATATGCACGCGAAAACTGCGTATTATATGCACGCCAACAAATTTTGTATCATATGCAGCGAAAACTGCGTATTATATGCACGCCAACAAATTTTGTATCATATGCACGCGAAAACTGCGTATTATATGCACGCCAACAAATTTTGTATCATATGCAGCGAAAACTGCGTATTATATGCACGGCAACAAATTTTGTATCATATGCAGCGAAAACTGCGTATTATATGCACGCCAACAAATTTTGTATCATATGCACGCGAAAACTGCGTATTATATGCACGCCAACAAATTTTGTATCATATGCAGCGAAAACTGCGTATTATATGCACGGCAACAAATTTTGTATCATATGCACGGGAAAACTGCGTATTATATGCTGGAAAAAAAAATTGTATCATATGCACGCGAAAACTGCGTATTATATTCTGGCAAAAAAAATTTGTATCATATGCACGCGAAAACTGCATATTATATGCTCGCCAACAAATTTCGTATCATATGCAGCGAAAACTGCGTATTATATGCTTGCCAACAAATTTCATATCATATGCAGCGAAAATGCGTATTATATGCTCGCCAACAAATTTCGTATCATATGTATGCGAAAACTGTGTATTATATGCTCGCCAACAAATTTCGTATCATATGTATGCGAAAACTGTGTATTATATGCTCGCCAACAAATTTCGTATCATATGTATGCGAAAACTGTGTATTATATGCTCGCCAACAAATTTCGGATCATATGTATGCGAAAACTGTGTATTATATGCTCGCCAACAAATTTCGGATCATATGTATGCGAAAACTGTGTATTATATGCTCGCCAACAAATTTCGTATCACATGTATGCGAAAATGCGTATTATATGCTCGGCAACAATTTTTGTATCATATGCAGCGAAAACTGCGTATTATATGCTGGCAAAAAAAAATTGTATCATATGCACGCGAAAACTGCATATTATATGCACGTCAACAAATTTTGTATTATATGCACGCGAAAACTGCGTATTATATGCACGCCAACAAATTTTGTATTATATGCACGCGAAAACTGCGTATTATATGCTCGCAAAAAAAATTCGTATCATATGCAGCGAAAACTGCGTATTATATGCTGGCAAAAAAAAATTGTATCATATGCACACGAAAACTGCATATTATATGCTCGCCAACAAATTTTGTATTATATGCACGCGAAAACGGCGTATTATATGCACGCCAACAACTTTTGCATTATATGCACGCGAAAACGGCGTATTATATGCACGGTAACAAATTTCATATCATATGCACGCGAAAGTCAATTTTTGTGTATCAATACCACGAGTTTTTGTTTTTATTTGGCGTATTATTTATATGCATTTTCATGAGACCGGGCTGAGGTGAATGTGGTTGCTCTGCATGTGTCCTCAGCTCAAGAGCAGCTCTGTCCTCCCTCGTTTGTGCTGAAGATGAGGAACTCGCGGGTTCTGGAGGGTGACGGCGTGCGGCTCGAGTGTAAGGTGACGGCGTCTCCAGCGCCGCAGATCTACTGGAAGAAAGACAAGGAGATGCTGCGCATCGACCCCAGGAGAACGAGGTCTGACATCCACCATGCACTGTGTACACTACTATACATTATATTACATTTGAATTTAGTCATTTATCAGACGCTTTTATCCAAAGCTACTTACAAATGAGGACAACGGAAGTAATCAAAATCAACAAAAGAGCAATGATACGCAAGAGCTATGACAAGTCTCAGTTAGCTTAACACAGTACACGTAGCAAGGTTTTTGTTAATTGTATAATAAATAAAAAGAAAACAAATAGATAGAATACAAAAAGAATAGAGAAGCTAGTAGTTTTTTTTTGTTTGTTTTTTTGTAAAGAAAACAAGCAGTTAGTAAATGAATAGAGTGCAAGTCTAAAAGGGGCAAGTTTTTTATTTTTTTAAAGAATAGAATTAGAATAGAGAGTGCTAGAGTTAGAGGGTCAAATAAAGATGGAAGAGATGTGTTTTTAGCTGATTCTTGAAGATGGTTAAGGACTCGTTCCACCAGGAGGGAACAGTTAATGTAAAAGTCAGTGAAAGTGATTTTGTGTCTCTTTGGGATGAACAATAAAGCGACGTTCACTTGCAGAACACAAGCTTCTAGAGGCACATAGGTCTGAAGTACTGAATTTAGGTAAAGTGGTGCAGAGGTTTTGTAGGCAAACATTAATGCCTTGAATTTTATGCGAGCAGCTATTGGTAACGAGTGCAAATTGATGAACAGAGGTGTGACAAGCATTTATTTCGGCTCATTAAAGACTAATCTTGCTGCCGTGTTCTGGATTAATTGTAAAGGTTTGATAGAACTGGCTGGAAGACCTGCCAAGAAAGCATTGAAAATTACATATTATTCAAGATATAAAGATAAAATATTATACGCTTAAATTATTATTTTTGTTCCATTTTTGTGTTTTAAAGACAGTATAAGGAATAATTCACACAAAAGTGAAGACTCTGATATCATTTACTCTGTATTCTGTGAAGCACAAAAGTGATTTTAGCTGTTTAAAGTTCTGAAGTTATTTTGTGCAATTCACAGCATTCACTAACAACACCACCACCGCTCTCAGATCTCATCTGTGTTCATGTTCAATCAAATGTGAGCACATCTTAATGTCAGTAGCATGTGAGAACCAATGCTGTGTGATGTTATAGACACTAAATCTGCTGAAACCTCTTTCAGCTGTGTTGTATAAAACAGTACCCAACATACAGCAGGTAAAATAAGTATTAAACACGTCACCATTTTTCTCAGTAAATATATTTCTAAAGCTGCTGTTGACATGAAATTTTCACCAGATGTCTGTAACAACCCAATAATCCATACATACAAATAAACCAAAACAAACAAGTTCAGAAATGTCAGTTATGTGTAATAAAATGGACTGACACAGGGAAAAAAGTATTGAACACATGAAGAAAGGCAGGTGCAAAAAGTCATGAAAGCCAAGACACCAGCAGAAATCTATCAGTAATTAAAGCAGTCCTGCCCCTCGTCAGTGGAAATTAATATTAGCTGCTTCAGTCCAACACCTACAGAACCAGGATGATGAAGATGATCCCAAACACAGCCAAGCAAACTCTGGACTGATTTCAGAGAAAGAGAATAAAGACAATCACCGGACTTCAATCCAATAGAAAATAAGAACTAAAGGTCAGAGTTCATAGAAGAGACTCACAGATCCTTCAAGATTTGAAGACTAAATCACAGCTGAGCGATGCATGCGATAGTTTCTCCTTCAGGAGACGTCTTGAAGCTGTCATCACCAACAAACACTTTTGTATTACAGTAAGTATTACATACATTTCAGTTCAATACTTTTCCCCTGTCATTACACATAGCTTGTGTTGTTACAGACATCTGGTGAAAATGTCATGTCAACAGCAGCTTTAGAAATATATTTACTGAGAAAAATAGTGACGTGTTTAATACTTATTTTACCTGCTGTATTTGGCAAAGTAACTTCCACAGAAAAAGTCATATTTTGGAATGACATGAGGAAAATTCATTCTATAATGGTTATTTCACAGATCTTCACACATTTTCTCTGTGAAATTGTGTGGTTCAGCCTCCAGAGCACTACAAACATGACAAACTCTAACACTGTTTCTGAAGAACTGAGCTTTAGAAAACACATTCTCATACATTTTAACTGCAGAAGTTTCCATGATTCTCCCTTGAGCTTTTTCAAAACAGATGCATAATTGTCTCGGACAGTCGATCTTCTCATCTGAGAGCTTCATTGCTGTAGTCTCTGTGTGTTTGCTGTGTCAGTCTCTCTCAGGACGCTTCAGGAAAGCAGTGTCTGGTGATTGATCCAGTGATAAAGTCTGACGCAGGCTGGTACACGGTGTCTGCTATTAATGAAGCAGGCATGTCCACATGCAACGCCAGGCTAGACGTGGCCAGTGAGTGCACTTACTCAGTTTACTTGTTTGTGAGTGAAGACTGTTTGCTGAAAACTCTTCCTAACTTACGTTTAGATGCATTGACATTATAAAACTTTAGATTTTTTATTCATAAAGTTAACCCTCTGGTGTCGTTTGGTCATTTTTTGACTGAAAAAAAATAAGTTCTTTTTTATTTTATTTTTTTATTATTAGGAGTGCAAAACATACAACATACGGTAAACACAAAAACAGCAATAGAACAGCAATGATAATAACAGCAATGACAATCTGAATAATAGTAGTAGTGTTTAAGTATTATTAACATGCATAATAATAATAATACTAACGATGGTGATGATAACAATATTCTGTGATGACGGCAACAGTAATATGAATAATAATAAAAGTAATAATAATAGTAATAATAATAATGTAATAATGGCACATACCACACCTATCCTAGCTTCTGTGTCAGTGGTGTTTTTTTAAGGTTAACAGACAGAAGCACACACTCAAAAAAAAAAATAAATAATAAATTCACGATTCGAAAACGTTAAATGGTCTTAAAAGAAATTGGAGCATTTTTTCACAGTCTATATTGTTTGCAGTCAGAAATGAGCGCTGTAGGAAATGAATAAGAAGTGAATTTCATCTAGTGGAAGTGTTTGTTACGACCAACAAACAAAAACTGACCGAAAGCTCATTTTTGATTTTCTTGCAGCTTTAGAGAAAAAACATGTTTTGGAAAATATATATTTCTTATAAAATTTTAAAATGGTGTTTTTGTGCATTTTTTCATAGTAATAAACTTAAACTTTAATTTTTTTTTTTAAAACCAAAGCATTCAAGATGTATGACAGTTTAAGCTGGAAATTTCATTTTAAGGTCTGTACTTAAAAAGTGGTTAACAGGCAATAAATAAAAGATTATAACTCATCCATATTTCATTGAGGGGGGGCACCAGAGGGGTTAACGAGTATATGAGTATATGTATAAGAGAAGTGTGTAGGAATGTGCTGTAAATGTATATCTTTTTTTTTCATTTTTAATCACATTTTTACATAGCCCTGTTTGACAAATGCATGTGGGTCAAAGACGTTAAGATGTCTGCATCAAAAGAAATTTACAAAAGTGATTTTATATCCATAGAAAGCATCAAATGTAAGTAAAATGTCTACTTTTAAGGTTTCAAATAAGGTTTTGGAGAATAAAATGTCAAAATTTGGTTGAAATAATGTTACATTGTCATTCAGTGTAACACAACATTTATGTAAAAATTCAAACAACATGCTTATTCTGATTTGTACATATTAAAATATATAAAAGAAAGGGAGCATATTAACTTTTGTTTTAAATGAGTAAAAAATTCTTACTAACAAATGGGCGAAACCTAGGATAGTGGCACATTTTAAAAATGTAAAATTACAACTAATTAGTATTTGGGATGAAAGTAATTAGTCTTTTAATATGTCATAAATTGATTTCTGTTGTAAATATGTCTGACAAGATTGTTACACTGAATGATATTTTAGTGGCTGTCTTCTGTAAATCAGGGAAAAATGTATGATATTTATCTTTTGCTCAGGAAAACAAAAACATTGCAATTAAATTAAACAGAAAACTTTTTAATTTTTGGGGGGGAAAACAACAATTTAAAGCAGTATTACACTTATTGTTGTTACCCTTTTTCGTCTTTGACCCATATAACAATGTAGAAATGAATTAAAATATCTTGATGTGCATGTCATACAGGACACTTTTGTCACTAATGAACATGATATCAGCTCATCAGATATTGATTATTGTCTGTGTTGACTCATTTACTGCTTTCATCAGTCTCTTAACGTGTTTCCTGCAGCTCGGCTGAGTAAGTCTGCTCCTCCTGTCAGGACACTGAAGACTCTTCCCATCTTGAGACGGAGCACCGAGTCTGCTCCTCATCACACCGCCCCGCTGTACGAGAGCGAGGAGCTGTAGATGCTATTCTGTAGTATATTAAATGAGCACACTTCAGCCAGTGCCAGTGTTTATCATCCCAGTACAAGCTCCCAGTTTCATAAAGCTGCATAATGACACCCAATACAAGGGGAAATAATGCATCTAATTATTGTGTTAGACTAACGCTTTGATTGCTGTATGTCTCTGAATATATGTGTGCAGTGCAGTCACTGATACACTACATTTTGATCGTATATATGTACTGAAAATGATATTTGTTGGAATTTTTGTTACTAGTACAAAGCATTTGGTCAAATGTATTGATTATCGTCCTCAACACAGATATCATTTGTGTTATATATGATGTGAGATGAACATTTGAGTAAAGATCTTTGTGAAAATACTATACATTTATCTGTGAGGTGTTTTTTCTCCTGCCATGACATACTTTCAAACGAGAAAACAGTTACTATTAAATACTATATATATATCTTAGTGCTGTCAAATGATTAATCACATCCAAAAAAAGTTTTTTTAATATATGTGCATTGTGTATATTTATTATGTACTGTATATATATAAATACACACATACAGCATATATGTTGAAAATATTTACATGTATATATTTATATTCGCATAATTTATATCATACATAAATATATTTAATATATCATTTTTTTTTCTTACATATATATATATATATATATATATATATATACACATATGCATGTGTGTGTATTTGTATATACACAGTAAATGTACACAGAACACACACATAACTTATGTAAACAAAAACTTATTTTGGATGTGATTAATCATTTGTCAGCACTAATAAATATAATATATATATATATAAAATGTGTGATAACTGTCTAAACATTAATTTCATTCATTAATCTTCCTCAGGTCAGACTGTATAGAAGTTAGAAAGGCTCTTTTCCAAAAGATTTATTACAGAAACATTCTATAAACAAATTATGAAAAGGCCAAGAAAAGATATTGTTAATCATAAGCACATTGGACATACACTATCACATGATCTCTGAGTCTCTTCAGTACAGATGCTGCAGTAGTACACAGCTGGGCTTTGATGAACACAATACTGTCAGGACAATAGAAACTTCCACATGTAACACTACACAGATACAGAGGTGCATCCACTCAGCAGTTATGAGTACTAGAGATATGACAAGGAATGAACAGATTCATGACTGAGATGATCTTCAGATCTCCACATCACTTTCTTTATCATTATCATGGTCACCATCATAAAACTCGTTCGCTGCTTCAGGCCTGTGATCAAACAGAAGACGGTCAGGACATTCAGGATATCTTCTGATCAACAGTAAAGAACAATAATGATACACAAAGAAGCTGTTTTTGAAAGAAATTCATACTTTTAGCAAAGATGCGTTATATGTATCAAAATTGATGGTAAAGACATTTATAATGTTACAAAATATTTCAAATAAATGCTGTTATAATATATGCTGTAACTTTCTACTTATCAGTGTTGTGTAAGTTACTCTAAAAAAGTCATACTAGTTAATAATTACGTCTTCAACAGTGTACTGTACACATTACTCTCTCCAAAAAGTATTTAATTACTTATTAATTACTTTCTAAATCCTATATCAACCTCGACAAGTTAATGATACGAGGATAGACATGAAACTTTTTATAATTAACTACATAAATTATTCTGCTCACACTTTAGACTATAATTCTCACTATTAACTAAAAACTATGACTTTTGCCTCAAGTCTTATTAAAACTTCATAGAGTAGTTAAGTTTAAGAATTGGGTATGATTAATGATTTAGAATAAGGTTTTCAGAATAAGACATTAACATGTGCTTTTTTTTTTAAGTAATTATAAACAGCCAATATCTAGCAATATTCATGTTAATAACCAACTAGTTAATAGTGAGAATTGGACACTAAAGTGTTACTAATATTCTTATTAACTCAAAGTATTTAAAGTGAGAAGGGAACATAAAATCATGCATTTTAAGGTAATTTTAAGGCAGCAGAGACGTTCAGAGCAAGTGTTTAAACACTAGTGTTAGTTTGTGGTCACCTGGAGAAGTTGTCCTCTGACCCGCGCTCATCAGGGTCAGTCTCGTCTGGACGCTCGTAGCTCAGCAGATCAGAGGGAACGTCGTGGATCTGAACGCTTGGTGCGTGATTCAACATCTTCAAGTTCTCAAACACTGTCTGACGAATCTGCTCCAGATACTAGAAACACAGGTAACACCACACCGGTTACTGCTGAAGACTGCACTGAACGCCTAACATTTACACACTAGGGGTTGCACCGACTAATCAACTTCAGTGCTCTGCCATGACGCTTTAAGCTTGACGTCGATTAGTCGCTGTTCCTATAGAGGGCGCAACAGGATAAGAAATACTCATTTACGCTCCGTTTCCAAAAAGTTAAAATTACAAATTAATTCATACTCTGAAAGCGCTCCACAAGACATGTGCGATTATATTACTGGATGGGAGAAATTGAACGGGAGAATGCATGTTTTAAACTTATTGTACAGGTAGGTTAATCACCATTCTAATCTAATGCACTGCTGCTCTGTAACGCACACACAGTGTAACGCACACACACAGTGTAACGCACACACACAGTGTAACGCACAGTGTAACGCACACACATAGTGTAACGCACACACAGTGTAACGCACACACAGTGTAACGCACACACAGTGTAACGCACACACACAGTGTAACGCACACACACAGTGTAACGCACACACACAGTGTAACGCACAGTGTAACGCACACACATAGTGTAACGCACACACAGTGTAACGCACACACACAGTGTAACGCACACACATAGTGTAACACAGTGTAACGCACACACAGTGTAACGCACACACACAGTGTAACGCACACACAGTGTAACACACAGTGTAACGCACACACACAGTGTAACGCACACACACAGTGTAACGCACACACACAGTGTAACGCACACACACACAGTGTAACACACACAGTGTAACACACAGTGTAACGCACACACAGTGTAACGCACACACACAGTGTAACGCACACACACAGTGTAACGCACACACAGCAACGCACGCACAGTGTAACGCACACACACAGTGTAACGCACACACACAGTGTAACGCGCACACACAGTGTAACGCACACACACAGTGTAACGCACACACATAGTGTAACACACACACAGTGTAACACACACACACACACAGTGTAACGCGCACACACAGTGTAACACGCACACACACAGTGTAACACGCACACACACAGTGTAACGCACACACACAGTGTGTAACGCACACACAGTGTGTAACGCACACACAGTGTGTAACGCACACACAGTGTGTAACGCACACACAGTGTGTAACGCACACACAGTGTAACACACAGTGTAATGCGCACACATAGTGTAAAGCGCACACAGTGTAACGCACACACATAGGCTACAGACAGTATCGCATACAATACATCACACGCAGATCGCGCGCACAGAATCATTCAGCGCGGAAATGTATTGTCAACACTGTTCTGTGATTTCTCATTAAAATAGCTTAGAAACTGAAAAGTTCAAGCATATATTTCTTAACTAAATCCCACAGCTTCACTACTAGTAGAGAGACGCTGCCGGGTAGAATTAATTCACACACGCAATCACTCTCACTAATGCATTCATTCAGATGAATATAATCTTTACTGTGCTACTTATCTGTATCTGATTTAGAACGAGCAGAAATCTGTGAGAAATATAACGACCCGAAAGAACTGATAAAAATGAACTGTTATAGGAGCAATAGCCATGTGGACAGTGTGTCATATGCCATAGATGTGCACAAGGTGTTTGTCACAGCTCCAGACTTATTTGTTCATTAATGACGTCATCAGCGACTAGTCGACTTCAACTCGACTTTCATCACATAAAAGTCGACTTTAAAAAATCAGAAGTCATTCAACCCCTATTACACATGTTCTAACCTTCAGAAATACAACACACTATAGTATCCTTTAACTAATCGGAAGTGTTACACTCTGATACGGCTTTATTTTTCACTTTTTGCATTATTATAATTTAATACAAAATGAAAAGTTCAATTAAAAATAATAATGCACATGGATTTGATATTGTGTTGACAGCAGTACTGGAGCTGATGAAGTAAACCTCAATGATCGGAGATCTCCAGAGAGCATCTTGTGCTGCATCTGAATCTCTAATTGATTTTTCATTATACAATGCTTCTTGTTTTTTATTTTTCTCAACTTGTTTAAAAGAGGTTTTGAAGGTGGTCTCGCTGTACTTGTACTGTCAATGTAAACACAGGTTTGTAGACACAGACGAAAAAACATATGCGAGGAAAATAACTCATACTTGTCTAGAATTTTGGTTTTCTATCCTTGTGCTGACATCTGGGTGAAGTGTGAAGTCTGGAGCAAAATATTCAAAGTATTCTGTGCAGAGGACAAATACAGAGAAGAGCAAACATTATCAACAGTGTAAACAAAGACATGAATAACTCTAGATGTCCTCTTCTCCTGTCTTACCACTATACGGTAGTTCATCACTAATGGGCTCATCAACTAGCAAAGAGGTTTCATATGTCCTACAAGAGAAAAGATACAAGTGAATACTCGCATGTTAGTAGCATTTCCTGAAATCAAGCAGCAAAAACAGCTCAGAGACTGAAAGTCTTCACACATGACCTGATCAGAGACTCGAAGGAGAGATTGAGGAAAAAGAGGATACATCGTAGGATAGTGAGTAACTACAATGCAAACATTTTTATTAATTAGTGACGCACCAATAGGGGTGTGAGATATTGAAAAAAAAAAAATCTCTATATTTTTGGGGATTTTTTAGATAACGATACTCAGACGATATTTTGCCGAGTGTGTTATTGTGCTGATATCTGTCTACCGTGGACAGCTGCAGTTTTTGATATTCTTCATATTCTGTGTGATCAGTTCACATCAGTGATAGAAATTAATCTTTTCATATAAGTTTAAATTGATTTTTACCTTTTATGGGCAATTTTAATAAAGTGTGCATCTTTTGAATCAAATTGTTGCATTTAATCAGTCAATTAGCATAATAAGACATTTAGGCTGTTACCAAACAAATGAAACCAGTATCAACAAAATGAATCTTTGCAGAAGTTGCATCTGAATGGCATTTAGATGTATTTACACACAGTTTAATGCAGCTCAGAGGGACATGGCGTGCTTTAACCTGCACTTACAAATGCATAATGTTTTGATATTTTAAACATAAAACACTGAATACTGATATTTAAAATTATTTTAAAATGAAAAGATATTTTAAATGTGAAATTAAAACCGCCAGCAGGTGGCAGCAAGTCACTGTTAACAAGTGAGTCATTGTGATTGAACCGAATCATTTAAACGATTGATTCATTCAGGAACGAATCACTGTCATGTTGCTCAGAGACACAAAACAGTGCTGAGGCTGTGTTTGGAATTATTTTTGTTGGCGAAATGGAGCAAAAACAGGCAATATTGTATCTAAAATGTAAGTCTCTTAATATTAACTTATTGTTTAATGAACTGTTGTATAAATCAATATCACATTTGTAATCATGCTTACTTTTGAAGAAAAATCGTCACTCTTCGTGTATGAAATGAGATATATATACGTATATATAAATATATATACGTATATATAAATATATATATATATGTATGTATATATATATACACGTATGTATGTATATATACACGTATGTATGTATATATATATGTGTATATATATATATATATATATATATATATATATATGTGTGTATATATATATATATATATATGTGTGTATATATATATATATATATATATATATATATATATATATACACACATACATACATAAATGCACACACATATATTGTTTGATACAACAAAAAACAGTTGGTAATTATTCACTGCATTCACAAATGTATCATAATCTCAATGTACCTTCTGCTAGAACTACATATACATTTATTTTCTGCCCCATATCTTGAATTTTGTGATGATTCTTAGTGTATTTTATTAGACTGAATCATGCAGTGAAAGAACACACACTCTCTAGTCTAGACTTCATCACGTAATGTAAGCGTGCTCTCCGTAGGTGTTTTGTTTGGTTTTTGCAAAATACTCGATAATGTCAAATTGCACATCGTTAAAACAACAATTACGATATCGTCGCAGACGATATATATCGCACACCCCTACACACTAATATGTTGGGCACTGAAATTTTCAGCCGGTGTCTTTCTAACTGAGAGTAAGTGACTCTCACAAAAGTATTATGAGAATAATAACAGCAATAACAGCAAGCTGCTATAAAGTAACAAGTGATGCAAAGACCCATGTTTAGCTGGACCTAATACAATGTGTATGAATTTCATTTTGATAATTCAGACACTGCAACAAGGACGAGATGTTAAAGATTTATTTGGACTTGACAGCAAACCCAGAGCCTGTGTGTTAGTGATAGAAAGCACCTTTGATCATACACAGAAGCAAAAAGACTTTGGTGAACAACAACAACAAAAAACGCTGTAATGGGGCAACAAACAAAACATAATATGATAGGACTCCTTTAAAGGTTACTTTATAACTATTATGTAAACTTTTCTGAAAAGAGCAGTGAATAGTGTACGTACCAACATCTGGCCACGTTTCGGACCGTGTATCCTCCTCCACCCAGAACAAGCAGCGGGATCTTGAAGCCCTTCACAAACTCCACACAATCTCTACAAACACAAGGAGTTTTAGTGGCGTGATTTCAACATACTGTGCCGTTTGAGAGACGCGTTCTTACCCATGTCCTCGTATGCTGAGATTGAAGCATCCTAACCGATCACAGCCCAGAGAATCTGCTCCACACTGCATCACAGAGACCACAGAGATGAGCAACAACACAAACACACAAACACTGACCGAGAGAGCGTGATCTCACCTGCAGAACGATGCATGTGGGCTGATAGAAGTCCACCACCTGCTTGACGACCGGCTGAAACAGATGTCTGTAGCCTGAGAGCATCAAAACAAACAAGTCATGTTACTTCTCAGGTACATGTATCTTGAGTAGGGGTGCTCCGATTGATCGGGTAACGATCATTATCGGCCGATAATCACGTTGGGATGTTTGATCGGCGGTCTCTAAAAATGCCGATCTCAAAAAAACGATCTCTAGCTGATGACGCGTGTGCCGTGAGAGGTATGCTTTTTACAGTTTATGGATTAAATGCATATGAAGGAATGAAAACAACAAACTCTTTACACCTCTCGGAAAGATACAGCGCCGAGTTCAAACAGACCATAGAAATTAATGAACATAACCTACCTGAAACAGTTTTTGCAACATTTGAATTTTCCGGTGTATGCAATCTCATGCAGAACACATCGCAGTGAAGTGAGAGTTTCTTCTCATTAATAATGCAGACCGAGCATTTTAATAATGAACCGTCGCTCTAAGACCCTCACTGTTATTAAAACTCATGCGCGCCTGCGCTTCAAAACACGCAACGCATGTTTTAAATCCCGGCCTTTACGATTCGAAAATCGCACTGAGCAATATCACAATTCGTAATTAATCTTTGTATATCATCCAGCCCTAGGAACTGTGTGTGTGTGTGTCATTTAGCTGCCGCCAAGTGGCTTTGTGCGACCCACCTTGTCCCACTCTGCGACCCACAGTTTGAAACCCCCTGTATTAGATGTATCAACTCACTCTGGTCATCTATACCGTCTCGCAGCGGCACATTCAGACAGTAGTAGTGTCCGCTCTCAGCTCCCATCTCATACATGTCACCTTCACATGAACACAACACAAACACCTACCGTTACTAACATAGAAAACTAAAAGTGTGTTTTCATTAGCATGTAGCTTAAACTCTATAAATGACTTCTATCAGGCAGTATAAGAACAACATACCAGTTCCTGGGAAAAAGTAGTTCCCGTATTTGTGGAAGGATACAGTCATGACTCGGTCTGTGAGGTAAAATGCTTCCTGAACACCATCACCATGATGAATATCAATGTCAATGTAGAGCACGCGTGGATGATACCTATCAGACAGAAATAAGCAAAGATCAGTTAAAGCTGACGTGTCCTGCTAATTATGTAGCTGGGAAAGCAGCTTTTATGAGGTTATAATAACTGCACACTATGAATCATTAGGTAAGCATTAGTAAATAGTCAATTCATCCTTTATAAAGCATTGTTCCAACATTAATAGGCATTAGTAAGCAGTTTATAAATACAGCTATACATGTTTTGTTCTTGAGCATATCTATAATGTTTAATAATTGTATTTTCATAATTTATTAACGATCAATTTATCATTTCTAAATTATTACGTTATTTACAAACCAGTTATTTAGGTGTTTTCAGTGGTTCATAAGATAATTTAGAAAGTGTAAGTAAATGATTAATAAACTATTTAAATGTACATTTATAAATCTTATTATTTAGACACATGATAATAGTTGCTCAGTGTGTTAATAAATTCTTTATCAACACAGATTCCTGCTGTAATTCATGATTAAGTCAGGTAGTTATAAAACATTTAGTAGTTGCCAGACATCTGTTTTTGTGAGCTCATCTAAAGTGAGGACTATATATATCGTAAAGCATTTACAAAGAAGATTTAAAGACTCATTTATCTTCCAAACAGAAAAGTTAAACAAACACAACACAGAGGGATACAGAACACATACATATTTTTTTCAAGATGCAAAAAATGAAACTGTACAACTGTACACTTGATAAAAAATGAAAAATAAACCTCTGCAATTTCATAGAAAAAAAATGTATATATATACTTTTTTTTTTTTTGCATCTTGAAATAAATATTTATGAGTTCTGTATGCCTCTGTGTTGTGTTTGTTATTTTTTTCTGTTAGGACGATAACTGAGCCTTTAAATCTCTTTGTAATAGATATGCTTATAAATCAAGAACAAGGCATTTATAGCCGTATTTATAAACTGCTTAATAATGACTGTTAATTGTGGGACAATGCTTTATAAATGATGAACTGACTATTTACTAATGCTTACCTAATAATTCATAGTGTGCAGTTATTATGAAGTGTTACCGTTATATTTAAAGTGTGTCATCACTGCTAGCATCACTAGGGTTGGGCGGTATATCGAGTTTGTATGATATATTGATATATTCTTTATAAGCGATACGGTATGAAGCAATACCGTTAATATCGATATACAGTAGTTTGATACGAGCGCATCTGAAAAAATATCTGGGAGGACAGACTGAGCTGCTGTGGAGAAAGTGCATTATACACTTTGTTCTAAACATGTGACAAGCTTTATATGAAGGGCTTTAAAAACTGGTAAGATATAGTAGCTATAGTTTATAGTTTGAGTTTAAAGCAGCTGACAGAAAGACTGTGTGCCGCTGATAGAGACGCTACTCGCGCTGTTTAATGTGTTTGAGATGTGCTGTTTTCCTTAATGCATAACTTATATTTCACAGGTATATTCTCCATCTATAAATGTTAGAAAGCCATGGAAATATGTTAATTTTGCTGCCAGAAGAGCATGATCCTCTGCTAAACTTCATTCAGAACGAGCACCAAACAGATGGAGCTCAATGAAATAGGAGAGCAATAATTCTGACTAATATATACATTTTGCTGAAATATTTGTAGTTGGACAATAAATGTGACATATGTAGAATTTTAAACCTACAAATAAGTGTATGATAGCACTAACTGTAAAGTGACTCTAATGGGGTAGCTAATCAAAATAGCCCTTTTACTCAATTAGTCTGTGCTTTTTTATTATTTTCATTTTTAGTTTAGCAAATTTAACTTCTGCTTTATTTGCATTATTTTTGTTTTTAGATTGCAATGTTAGAATGTATGTGATTTTAACCCTTTTTTACACAAAATATATGCCTACATGCTTACATTCACTTTGTTTAATCCACACACAAAATACTGAGATATCAGAATCAGAATGAGCTTTATTGCCAGGTATGTTTACACATACGAGGAATTAGTTTTCATATATACCGTATACCGCAAATCAGCCAAAAAATACTGAGATATTAATTTTTGCTCATATCGCCCAGCCCTAGCATCACCAAGCAAAATTGCAAAAATACAATCACTGTTGTCGAACAAGTTTCAAACAATGCCAAAAACATGCCCCCGAACTCGTGCATAATAACATTGTGCTCGTTGGTCGAGGTAATGTTATTATGTCTACCTTATTCTCTATAAAACAAACCGCTAGCAGCTCCATTTGATACTCAGAAATTACCTTTTAATTGAGAGTATTTTTATTCATTCATTAGCCACACCCACAATACTAGATCATTCCAAAACAGCTAAAAAGTTATTAAAGTTAAGTTTCCCATATACACCCATAAATGTTATCATATATGTCTATATCATTTTAAATGATGCATTTTATAAAAAGAGTGATGTCACTGTCCATCTCTCACTTACTTCAAAAGTTCAAGAATACTGATGACAATATCATTCACGTAGCAAAATCCAGACGCCTGAAAACAGAAAAAAAGAGTAATATAGAAGCTTCATAGGCACCTGATGTTGTTTTTCTTCATCTTTATATTAATATGAGAAAATAAATGCTTACCTCAAACTTTTTTGCGTGATGTAAACCTCCAGCCCAGTTTATGGCAATGTCACATATCTATGCAACGAGTGAATGAATCATCAAAAACAATTCACGAATTCATTCAGAGTTCAAAACCTTTACTATGTTTCAAGGTTTAGTTTCATTTTTATTTACAAATCTTATTTTTTTAAGTTAAAAACATCTTTTCAGCACCTCATCTTACATTTCACATACCAAATGCATCATTTTCAGGAAGCAAAAATTAATTTTCATGTTCATAACTGTATGCTTTATGATTTTGTGCAATGCATCTGCAGATGCTGCATTTCCAGCATCTGACCTTGTGATTTAACTGAGTCGCTCCTTGCAAAGAGGCGCCTGTGTATCTCGAACAAAACTCAAACAGACCTGGAAAGACAGGACTGGGAACACAGAAAGGGGACCAATCATCAGAAAACTCTTGTTTAATTAAACATTTAAAAGCAGAACTACACTATACTGCCAAAAGTATTGGCACCCCTTCTTATGAACAGGTTTGACTACTTTAGTCATTTCCATGAGTACAAATATTGCAGACCTGCCAACCTTAGAATTTTTTTTTGAGTACTACTTGTGTGATGGCAACGGGGGGTGGGGGGGGTGCATATATCATATGTAGTATATATCATATGTAGTGTTAGGATAACGTTATTTATGTTAAATATTTCCCAAGGGTCTGCAATCAGTCACATACTACAGCTGCACGATTCTGGATAAATTGAGAATTTTTAGGATAATTTTTTTTTGTCTCAAACAGAGATCACATTTCTCCCACGAAACAAAATAATGTGTGACAAAATATTATTGCTGCAGTCTATTTAAAAGTGTTTAATTTGAACGAATTATTAAACATTTCAATTAATGTATATTTATAATATATTTAGTTAATATTAAAATTATGAAAAAGTGGTTTGAATGAATGATTTAATGTCTCACTCATAAATACTTCACTTGTTTCTTTACTGATGAATCAGTGTTTTTGAACGAATCTCTTGATTCAATCACAAATACATTTTTTAAGTCACTTGTCGCCACCTAGTGACGAAACAATGCAATCGACACAAACGTTATTTGAAGCGCCAGTTAACTTTCAAAAGGTCTATTTTGATCGCTACCATAAACATCAGTGTTAATATCTGAACTATTAACTTTGATCCCAGTATTTCTGTGGAAAGTACCTTAGTTGTAAGTACCGTGTGTACTGTCCTCTTTTAAGAAATCACACGGCGGGAGTAAAAAGGTACGAGACCGAGTGGGATTTTGTTTTGCTGTCTATTTGCAGTCTCTTTTTAATGATAGGTCTACGCATTTGTCAATCATCCCACTTGCTAGATGGGGAATGAACCCAGCGCTCTGATTGGTCGAAGTCCTCTTTCGTTGCTGTTGCTTGATTTAAGTAGGCTACTGTGCGTGCACAAAGGCGTCACCAGGTTTTTGCGTAGTTTAAAGTGACAAATCGTACCTGCGTACATTGAGGTCAAAATGCGTGCCCGCTACGCAAAATGCGTACAGGTTGGCAGGTCTGATATTGGTGTTTAAGCATATAATGATATTCTGTGTGCTTCCAAGTTTATAGCAAGAGTTTGGACAGGACTCTTTTCTATTCTAACATGACAATCATGGGCGTCAGAACCATTGTATGTGGTTCACATTTGAAGACCAATGAAATTGGACCCACCCACTTTTACCGTCTCTAATTCAGTGAATATGTCTGTGCACTTTTCAGAGCGCCGTCAGTCAAATCCATTCCACATGACCTAATAAATTAAACTCCATTTAGCTACAGCCTTTAATTCCACTGCTGCTTCCTCAAATCTATTGCACTTGGCTCATTCAGAGTCCATATTACTCTATTCTGCGTTTTCACTAGTTACTCGCGTCTGCTGCACTCCCCAAGTAAACAGCATCTTAGCGTATCTGCTGCTCAGATACACCTAACCGGTACTTTATTTAAACTTTTCAATTATTTCCTTCATTTTTATTGAAAACAAATGCCTTTCCGATGTAATATGAGATGTGAAAATGGAGAAGAACGATTTCGGCGAAAGGCGGACGCGAACTCAGGTCGCTCGCATCAAAAACACTACGCGCTTTACCACCTGCGCCACTGGAAATGTGTTTAAATAGCCGTCTTTTGTAATGTTGTGACGTTAATGGTAATGTAAATAATCCCTGCCAACAAGGCGGCCTATTCTGTTCATTAAAAGGCACCAGACTACAGAAAATAGCATATAATCCAGTATTTTTTTTTCTGAGGGAGGACCCACCCACATTTATTTTGCTTCCGACGCCCATGATGACAATGTCTCTGTGTATAAGACAAGGTTCAAAAAGAAAATGATTGATTGAGTCAGTGTGGAAGAACTTGACTGGTCTGCATAAAACCAAGTCCTAATCCCAGTTTAACACCTCTGGTGTGACTGTAAATGCAGACCTTGAGACAAAAGCTCATCACCAAACACCAATGACTTGTACATATGGGTTCAGTCATTTTAGACACTTACAAAACTGTTGCTACAGAGATGAAATACAATTTTTAAATACATGAATTATGTTCCCATCGTTGTTGCCACAGATTTGGAAGTGCATTTTTCTGTTCTAAAGAAGGGGTGCCAATACTTTTGTCTATATAGTGTATGTACAAGTCATTGGTGTTTGGTGATGAGTTTTTGTGCATTTACAGTCACACCAGAGGTGTTAAACTGGGATTAGGACTTGGTTTTATGCAGACCAGTCAAGTTCTTCCACACTGACTCAATCAATCATTTTCTTTTTGAACCTTGTCTTATACACAGAGACATTGTCATGTTAGAATAGAAAAGAGTCCAAACTGTTGCTATAATATTAGAAGCACACAATTTCCTAGAATATCATTATATGCTTTAACATTAAGATTTGTACTCATAGAAATTACTAAAGTAGTCAAACCTGTTCATTAGAAGGGGGCGACCCAATACTTTTGGCAATATAGTGTATATATCAAACCAAAACGTTTTGCTGCTTACTTTCATTAGCATTCATTAACACATCACTTAAAATCTCGTGCCAATAATTTAATGAAGACAACAAAGATGATTTTGATAAATGAAAGGAAACTGACCAGTCGTCTCCTACGTTGAAGGCGTTGAGGCTCTTGGTGAAGCCCTGCATGTTGTTAGGACTGACCTTCTGCAGGAAGTCGATGTAATCCTCCGAGTGGAAGCGGCACATGTCGTGCTGAGACGCCTTGTACGGCTTGAACACCTGCACAGAGAGCTCTGCTCATCAGGACCTGCTGTCAGTGACTTATCACGAGATAAATGTGACGGGACTAAACAGACTCATACCATCATCTTCTTGTAGAGGCCATAGTGCAGCACGAGACTGTGTGTGAGAGACAGCCGGTGAGGCTTCATCGGGTGTCCAGCACCTGCAGGAGAAATATCAAATCAAATAAATGTTCTGTCTCCAAATATCACACTGATACCTGATGATGCTGCCTAGCTGTGGCGGTCTATCAAACTCTTTCATAAAGATCATTCAGCTTTTAAATCTTACACGAGGTGCCTCTTTACGAACAATATGTGACACTGGACCACAAAACCAGTCATAAGAGTCCATTTCTGTATACATCATCTGAAATATATAATTTTATACATCATCATCTGAATAAATAGGCTTTCCATTGATGTATGGTTTGTTATGATAGGACAATATTTGTAAATCTGGAATCTGAGGGTGCAAAAAAAATCTAAATATTGAGAAAATCACCTTTAAAGTTGTTCAAATGAAGTCTTAGCAATGCATATTACTAATCAAATATTACATTGTGATACATTTACGGTAGAAAACTAACAAAATATCTTCATGGAGCATGATCTTTACTTAATATCCTAATGATTTTTGGCATAAAAGACATAAAATGATCATTTTGCCCCATACAGTGTATTGTTGTCTATTGCTACAAATATACCTGTGTTACTTATGACTGCTTTTGTGCTGCAGGGTCCATTTCCTACTAGACACAAAAGGGTTAAAACAGTATACTATGTATAGGTATGATGACATAGCAACCGCTCGCGGCGAACATTCGGTCTCAACGATGTGTTCCAAACGGCGTGGTGCTGTTAATGTGTGTCATTCAATATCTACTCCTGCCAGCCTGGTGGGGTATGTTTCTCCTGAATACGATGGTAACTACGTCGAGTGCAAACCCCTGCAGCGCTGGACACTTCGGGATTTCAGCCCTGAGGTGTTTTCAGGTCACCGTGACTTTCGGAAGATTTGCGTGGCGTTCAACCGGTCGAGAAGCTTTGGACACTGAAAGTTAGGTGGACATAAATACACAGCTTTTATCTTGGTACTGACGAAATTCCATCGAAATCCATAGAGGAGAAGGTATTTTACTAAATCGCGGAAATTGGGTATAGTCACATGTGTGAGATGACTCCAGGCCTCGTTCTAAAAAAACAAACAAAAACCTGAATGTCTGTTAGTTGTACTTTTGTGAATGACAATGAATATTTGTTGTGTACTTGTATGAATATGAATTAACAATTAACAGTGATGTGTATTGTTGTTTTCTCTTGTATTCTGGAAATAAATGTTTATGAATATGAATGAACGCTTATTAATTATAATTGTTTTCAGTGAGGTACGATGCCCATTCCAGCTAAAACAGTAAATGTTCATGATTTCATTTAAAGGAACTAACAAAATTATACCTTTTAGTCAAATTTCATGCAAATATCTGATAAAATGAGGAAGTTACAAGCAAAAATGTGTGAATAATAAGCATTCTCGGTCACATGACTTCTATTGTGATTAATGTATAGTATTTTAATATATTCCCCGTTACTATAAATATCATAACTTTCGCAATCCTCACCTGATCTTCACAATCCAGGTGTCATCTTAAAGGGGATTTTTATCATCATGTTGTCATCATACCTACTATGTACTAAGCACTGCACATCTTAACTTTAGAGCACAAACACAGTCGTACAAGGCTATATATAACGTTACACTTTAACAGTAACCTGTTGAATTTCATTTTCTCTCCACTAACAACAAAATGAACCCAAACAACAGTTTATTTTTATTTTAAAAATAGCATTTCCGACACCGTTTGAAGTGAAATCGACGGGTTAACGTTAGTTTTGAGTGAGTCTGTCTCAGCAGCCGGGCATTTCTCGACTGCTCGCACATATTTGTTCATGAATATGATCATTTGTACACAGATGTGTAGTTCTTCTGAAGCTATAGCTGCTGTTTGTGGTGTATAACTGATGATTAGCCGCATCTGCTAACACACACAGCTCACTCTTACCGTAGTGAAAGTTCCCCACGTCTGGGTCGTAGAAGTACGCCGTTCGGTTCATCATTTTATCGCAGAGTTTGAATAAAAAGGTTATTTCTGACACGATGAGAGAAAGATGTTTCATTTATTTACTCTTACTGTCGCCATCTTCATCACAGAACCGGAAGTGCTCGCTTCCTCTTCTTCGCTGCTGCTGCTGTGGAGAGATTACGCTGCACAGCGCCACCTGAAGACTACCACAGTTAACACACACTGTAATAAATATTATAAAATAAAATAAATATTTTAAAAGGTTTAATTATTATTAAATCACTTTAATTTATTTAACCTGTAGCTAAGGGTTTGACACGGTTGATGTGTGAGAGACCAAACCAACAAAAACCCCAAATATATCTATATTTAGTACATTGAAGTGGTCCTGGAGAGCATCTGCTCTCTGCTCCGGGTCGCTCTTCAGGACATAGATGTCTGATTCAGTCTGAAAGCATTTCATTATTCTCTGTGTGGTTCAAAATGTATAACATATTATTGTTGTATACGTGTATTGTTGTTGTTTTGAGGTGATGTCTAACTGAGACTCGACAGCTCTTGTGAATCATTGCTCTGAATGTCTTTGATTGTCCTCAGTTTGTAAATCGCTTTGGATAAAAACATCTGCTAATAGACTAAATATAAATGTAATCTCTGAGAATAATCATCTGCAGATGCCACTTGCTTTGATAATGTACCTAATGCTTTCATTTACATTAAAATGCAAAGACATACGTTTAAGTGTTTCAGCATCGAGCCAGTGTTGATTTGCTCCGCTCCTCAGGTTTTCTCTTGAGGACATATCAAGCCATGAGTTTGTCTTTCGGTCTGTGTGAGGTTTGCTGACAGAGAACAAGCATGTGTGATATGAGAGACTGGAGGAGCTCGCTCGTGGAGTCGTGCGGTCGTTGTGAATATCAGCACCGCTGTGATTAGTTTACAAACACTGCTTTGTGAAGCTTTCAAACCTGTTACAAACCACAGATTCAGAGCATGCATCAAACTAAAGCCATTTCAATCAATGAAGCTTTAATATACTATAGTCATTTATAGCAAATACTAAACACTGCTGTTTTATTTGCCATTGTTTAAGTCCTCTATTAAAAACATTACCATCATTTTCTAATTTTAAAGTAGTAGGTAAAGCATTCCAAAGTTTTGACCAAAAGAGGTCTATACTTAACCACTAATAGTGTCTCATGTATTCATGTGTTTATGAGAGGTCTGGCGCCTACTGATTAATTCGGAAAACAGCAGTGATGCACGATTCTTCAAACACTTAAAAAACCATTCAAGATAATTAAAATCAATGAAGCTATCAAAACTAAGAAGGTTATGCTTTCCTAGAACATCAAAATGATGCCATCGCATAGGTTTCTTGTCCATAACTTATATTGCCTGTTTGTATATTGAAACAATAGGATTCAATGTAGTTGAAGAGGCTTGTGACCATGATGTAATGCAATATGATAAATGTGAAAATATAATTGCATGCATGTATAGTTTTGCAGTCTGACACGACAGATCCCTTCTAATAATACGAAAACAATTTAGATTCGGTTTGACCTTCTTATTATTCATCCTGACTATCAAATTTTAAATTCTTATCAAGAATGATGCCAAGACACTTGACTTCATTCACTACTTCAATTACTTCATTCTTGATCTGCACCTCAACTACATCCCTTGCAGGCCTATTTCATATGGAGAAGAACATGGAAACTGTTTTCTTAACATCAAGAGTTAAATGGGACAACTCAAGCCATCTAGATTATTCTGTAATGCCTGTGTCAGGTGCTCACCTGCCAGGCTAGATGTTTTAGTAGACACATGGACGACAGTGTCATCCGCATACAACTGGCAGTTGACACCCAGACAGCAATTTGGTAGGTAATTTTAACATTGTAAACAACAATGGGCTAAGTACAGACCCTTGCGGTACTCCCATGTTGTTAGCACACACAGGTGACTTCACTCCATTAACCCTAACACATTGATGTCTCCCACCCAAATAAGACCCAAACCAAAGTAAAGCTCATGATGACATTTTAAACTGATTTAATTTATTTAATAAAATACTGTGATTAACAGTGTCCAAGGCCTTCTTTAGGTCCAGGAACACTGCCCTGACAACATTTCCTTTATCCAATGAGACTTGATGACAGAATTTAATGATGACAGATTAAATGATGACAGAATTTACATTGTAGGGGGAACTATCCCTTTAAAATCACCTTGTGTTTCACATAAGTCCTTTACATGCAGAATATGAATCTGTGCATTTACATGCAGAGTATGCATGTAGCAAATGATCAAAAATAAGTTATTTACATAAATATACAACACAATTTCTTTCAATTTTCAGCACAAATACAGTAAAGTCTTTACTTTTTAATATCTACATTATATCTACGTTTTTAACATTTACAAAGTATTTCATAATTTGCAGTTCTAACTTAAAATGTCCATCTCAAAATTGTAAAGTATGTGTGATTGGAATGATACTTGTGCATTTTGTTTGTTTAGGGATATTTAAGAAATGTGTTATATTTCACAAATTTTAATACTTTTGACAAAAGGCCACTGGCAGAAAACATAGTGTCTAAAGAGAAAACTTCATCAAGACCCAATGACATGGTATGTATAAGCTCCCTGATTAGATTATGCAAAAGTCTTGGATAACTGATGATAATGTGCTCAACCAAAAAAAGTGGATGTTTTTCAGTCAGGCTTACATTTCCTCCTATGCTTTCAGCTCTCTTCAACTTCGTTACTGCATCTTGAATGTTCATCTTGAGTAGATCTACAATCATAAATTTAATTTTAAACTGCTTTGTGAGCAAAGTATCGCCTTCTGTTTCTGGCTCATGGCTTGATAATTTAATGTAAGTCAGAATCCATGCCAGATGTGACTTATATGAAACTATTGCCTTGTTAGCCTTCTCCAGATCAACCAAGGCTTGAGTGATATGACCAATGTCTTTCTTCATAATAGTGGCCAGTGCACGATTATAGAGAGGAATAATCTCTCCAGATGTGCCATCCTCCAGAGCTTTTGTGTACATTTCAATGCTTTCTGCAAGGCATCCCTTCTCACGGAGATTGTTCCCAGACCTGATGTAATAGTAGACCATGGTGGATGGGGATTGCTTATTGAAAAGTTTCTGCTTTGCACTCAACAAATCCACTTTCAACTGTTTCTTCAACATCTCAAAGGGCTTTTCCTCACTGAAATGAATCAGGAGCCACAGACCCCAACACTCATGAAGAGAGGACACCATTACATCACGCTGGTCAGAGAAAACATCATCTTCATAAACGCCATCCAAAACGTCAAGGTAAATAGAAAAAAACTCTTCCTTATTCATGATTTCTGGAATATCTGTTTCAAGAAACCCAGAGAGTCTGATGTTCACCAGAATATGTCTGGCGTCTTTTGCCTTTTCCAGATTGCTTTCCTGTGATGGGAATGAATTTATTGTTAGGAGGTCTATCAGAGCAGAAACCATTGCATCACAAGTCTGAGAGCTGTGATTTTCAAGGTAGTAATTAACAGTTTCCTCAAATAGAATCTCTTTGAGACTATGTGATTTCTGTATTAAACTATTCAGACGGCTGAGTAAGTCAGTGAGAGATGTGTTTTCACCCATCACTAGTTTGACTAAGTCAGAGAAATGACTGGCGCACATGATGAGTTGAGCAGATCCTGGACTCCCTTGGCGAGCAGTTCGTCCAAATGCTTGCTGTTCGACACGAACGTTCATAGGTAAGAAGGTTTGCATCACAAACAGACCTCCTGCCTCATTTACACTTTCACAAACCTTTAGGTCTGTACCTCGACCTGCTAGATTAGTTGCAATGATGACATCCCCCGCTTGGACTATGTTATCAGTTATTGTAGAGTTATCCATGTTGTTATTCACATAGAGTTTTAGTTTCTCTTTTGAGATGATGTCTGCAAGGGCTGTGTAAAAGTTTACTGCCCGATTGATTGTTTCACAGATGACGAGAGCTGCTCGTGGACTTCGATAGACTGTGGAGGACACTTGATCCTGAACAACTTTACAGACCATCCGGATCCACTCGTCTTCTTCAGGTATCACTGTGCCTTCCAGTTCATAAAGTTTCCTACGTCTAAAGGAGGGAATCTTACATGTCTCAATGCCATTGTAGAGCTCCTTCAGCATGTCAAGCTCTGTTTGGTCACCCAAAGTTCCTGTGATCCCATAGACATGATTTGCATATTTATTGAATAAACCCACATTAGACATGAAGTTTGTGATTAGACTCATGTTGGAGAGTTTAGTTTGGTGTTTCATCTCCAGGAACTGCTGAAGACCTTCCCCCCATTTCATGTTGTTTTGTACGACACCAGTGCATTTGTAATCAACAGGAGCAACTCCATCTCCATGAAGGACGTATTCATTACCCAGAGTCATTTTGGTGGCTTGCAGAGCATTTTCAATCCAAATTTGAAACTTGCCATTAATGAGGTCTCGAAGACCTGGGATATTAGATTCATTTTGTGCCTTTACTGATTCAGATTGATAAACCATTTTAATCATTTTCCCCATTGATGCAACTACTGAGTTCTCCTCAAAGTGCACAACACGACATTTTCCATTTCCCAGAAGAAGAACTGATATTTCTTGTCTCTTATTTGTACCTCCAGGACTGATTTCATTCAGTCTCTTTAAAGTCCCATCAGGCCTTTCCTGGTATAATTTTAAGAAATACTCAGGGAAATTCCCAACAAACATGGTTAAAAATGCCACCTCTTGCACGACACTTGCATTATCTAGTTGTTTTAAAACATTTGTTGGGTTTTGCTTTGAATACTTTATAGGCATAATTCCTGCATCCACAGCTGTCTGCACAATACTGAGATGATCAATGTTTTTGTTTCCATGCATGATTTCAGACAGAACCTCAGAGAACATCTGAATGGGCCCTAAAATCTCTCCAGTGTCTAAACGCTTCAGCTGGTTGATGGCAAACCAAATTTCAGCCAGTAATCCATTCAAGGGTTCCATGAGAGGCATGTTACTATTCAAGTAAACCACTTCAAGACCTTTGTCCAGCATAAGCGAGTCCACCTCATCGACTATAACACACTGAAACTCTCTTTTAGGTCTTACATCTTCTCTGTGGAAGCGCTGTCTCAGAAAATCACCTGCAAAACTCTGTGTCGTACCATAGACCACCTGGCATTCATAGCACTTCTTCAGCTCTTTGTTTTTGGTTTTATTGGTGTTGACATTAACGGTTATATCTAGTTCCTTATAAAAGTCAAACCATTCTTCAGCGTCTCTTTCAGCAAGTACAGGAGAACTGGAGATGATATCAGGGGTTTTTCCCATCATGGCCTGATATGCTGCAAACATTGCCACAATGCATGACTTTCCTTCTCCTGTTCCAACCTGAACCAGCTGACTTGATTTAGAAAGAACAAGAATGCACCAGCTCACCATCTGAGTCAGGCGAGGTGTTATTTTGTTCTTGCTCTTTTTTTGCACTGCTTTGCAGATCTTGAATAGCGTTTCCTTTATTCCTTTTAAAAGTGGTGCTGTAGAAGCTGATAGACAATTCGACACAGAGGACACAATATCTTTCACTTGTGCCATAATATCTTCATCAGTATTTCCTTGTTTACGAATTTCCTCCACAATCTCATCCAGTGTTTTCTCATCAGTGTTTTTGGCTATTTCATTAATTTTGGCCTCAACATGATCCACAATCTTATTACCATTTTGGAAAGTCAAATCCAACACTTGGATTTTATGAATCTCTACTTGATGAATGATTTTCATCATCCATGTGTGAAAATCATCATTCCTGCCATTAAATTGCTCCACGAGGGCTTTAAACAACTTAACGACATCATCCTTTTTCCATTGTCCATTCTTCAGCAGGGAAAGCAGTCTTGATGGCAGCAGTTTTCCTGGTTCCTCCATTGTCAAAACTCTGTTAATTCAGTTCAAAAGTTAAAGTTAAATTTTTCTTAATGGTATAATAATCATATTTTTAAAGCTACACTATGTAACAGTGTTTTAAAGCTACCCTATGTCCCTCTAGCAGTTAATAAAAATGCACGGTTCCCACAGAAGAATATTGTTTTGGTTGTGTTTCAGGTCCTCGACATGGATGATTTTGATTTGCGGCAACAGTGTACACATGGAAATCTAAACAAGATGCTGACTGAGCAGGTTCTATGCTGACTCTAATGCTGTTGTTTTGGCTTATTGGAAACACTGATGTTTTTTAAATAAATGGTGTAACAAAAGTTTACAAGTTGGTAACATTAGCGATTGTTAGTCTGATATGGTCAAACTTTATAATTAGCTACATGGCTATCTTGCAGTTCAAAAAAATCCCACCTGTTAAGTTACAAAAAAGCATCCTTTCAAATGTTCTCGCCACCCCTAACAAGCCTAGCCAATGTTAAATTAATGCTAAATTAATTGGTTCAATAATTACTTACCAGAAAGAATGCAGTGTGTTTCACGTCTACAGAATTAGAAATTAATAAAGGTGTCCCACAGGGATCTATTTTAGCACCAATTCTATTTTCAGTTAATATAAATGACCTAGGTCATGGGATAGCTGCAACTAAAATACATTTATATGCAGATTATATAATTATCTATACAGTAGCACAGCCCATGAATCAAGCCATGGAGCTATTATATAAGACTTTTTTTATTTAAAATTTGATTTATATAAATCATTTTTAAAAAGTAAATATATGCTCTTTACTCACAGTCGTGCTAAAATAGATGAACTATTTTAACCTTTGAAGGGGACTGAAAGAGTTCATTGCTATAAATGCCTGGGCATATGGCTTGATGAAAACTTAGGTTTTAATATTCATATATATCATATACTTCTTTAAAAAAGCTCAGGCCTAAATTGGGTTTTCTCTTTCGTTTAAAGAAATGTTTTCCCATTGAAGCTAAAAAGAGAATGCTCTAAAGTTGTTTCCTTTCAGTGCTAGAGTATGGTGATGTCATTTATATGCATGCAAACCTATCTTTACTAAAAAAAAGTTGGATTGTATCATTCTGCAATACGATTTGTGACGAGTGCCTCAACACTTACTCGTCATTGCACTTTATATGAATTGGTTGGTTGGTCCTCCTTGTATCAGAGGAGAAAAATGCATATGCTCGTGTTTATTGCTAATGTGGTATTAGGCAAATTGGCAAAACTGCCTTTTCCTCTTGTGCTCATAGGCTGCTATGGAATGAAATGCAGAGTATTATGATGTTA
Organism: Aspiorhynchus laticeps; assembly: GCA_023376895.1. Classification (NCBI taxonomy): domain Eukaryota; kingdom Metazoa; phylum Chordata; class Actinopteri; order Cypriniformes; family Cyprinidae; genus Aspiorhynchus; species Aspiorhynchus laticeps. Next base: position 34,626,860 of record CM041813.1, read on the forward strand.
GAAGCACTCCTATCTTTAAATATTCCTAGAAATCTCTTCAAAGCATATTTTATATGCATTTTGTATTCATATTTGTGTAGTTTTTTTTTTTGTTTGTTTTTTAGAACTTTAGTTATATGAGTGCATGATAAGACTTCCAGTTTTATGTGTTTTGTAATCTGTGTAATCCGTTTTTGTGAAATTGTATGTGCTGCCATTTTGGCCAGGTCTCACTGGAAGAAGAGATTTCTATCTCAATGTGATTATTTCTGGTAAAATAAATAAAATCAGGTTTAATTTTAGATTGTGCCACTCTTCCTCTTTGCTTGAAGATGGTCAATATGGTCAATATTTTTCATCTAACTTTCATTTTCATTCTACTCCAACATCAAGCTCACGCCAGACCAACCGGTTTGTTTACTTCTCTTGGTTTATGCATATGACATGACATGCAAGGGCGAATGACGTATATATGCCATTTTTACGCTGCTTTAACAGGCATTTCAGGCATGATGAATTTTTATCAAAATGTTTTGATAAATGTTTTGCCAAATCTGTCTAGACTGCTCTAAAATAAAAATTATACTGTAGGCTTATCAAGGTATAAAGTTAGATAAGTATTGCACTCTCTCATTAATAATGTGCATAAATTTATACAGTGTAAGTTTAAAGACCCAATTATTCTGATCCTCTGAATCAAGTGAGTAATAATGCATATGAACATTGTCTTATGGCATTCTGAGAAATTCCTCCATGCTTCAGCAGAGATGATTTTATAATGCTATTGTTTCTGCATTTAAGATAACACAAGCGAATACATTCTCCTATTGCAGTTATCAGATTATTACATAATATGTCATAACAATTAACAAAACTCTAAGGGAACAAACATTTTGAGGTTCTTGTTCAAATAACAATATTTATTAAACTTTTTTTAACAAATTGTTTAAAACCAATTTTAAAATGTAAACTAATAAAATAATAACCTAATATATTCATTTAATAATTGGAAATTAGTATATTTGTGTATGAGTCCACTCATTGCCTAAATGTTTAAGATTCAATTATTGGCAAAATTCAACCTGTGTTGATCAATGAAGTAAATCGGTTACATAGAGACACTGGAACATTGATTTTGTTGCCGCTTTTGAGTATGTAAAGAATATGCTGAGTATGTAAAAAACGTATAATTGTAGCCTTGCTAGTGTTATTTTTAACCATTCTCCCTCAACAAATACCTGCCTAGTAGTTTTCTTGATGATTCCATTTTTAAAACGTGATACTTTTCTCAATGCAACATCTCTGTCTGTGGTTTAAAAATTCACATATACGCAAAATAAACTTATGCTGAAATAACTTACATAAGAAATATATATATATATATATCATTCTAGTAACTACACCAATAGCCTACTCTACATAAAGTATATGTTTTGCTTGTTCTCAAAGTATTTTACTTTTTTTTTCTCTAAGAGAACAGTTTGTTTATAATACTCACACCATTTGAGATCATATTTTTGTGGAGTTGTCACAGCAAAGCTCTTCTTGATTGTGGTATATCTTGATAACAAGAGGAAGTCTCTCATGCTCTGGAATTTCCACGAATATTAATCGTCTTCAGTTTGTCACGTGACTTGAAGGAACATGAACTGCTGTGCTTTTATTTCTTTCTTTTAGAAGACACTTAGGTACAAATGTGTAAAATCATGCACAGTTTAAAATTATGATTAAATTCAACATTAAATGTTTATATTCAGCAAACTGTTTGCTCACATACAAATACTTTATGTCATATCCTGATTATGTCAGCATATTCTTTCACTTTCAGTTTAGTGTTGGTAAGTACCGAAAATACCTAATGGTGTAACCAAATGTTTACAGTACTTGTGAAGTTTCTTTGTGTTTCAGGTGTGGTGGTGTGTTCCTTCACCGACTGGTTATTTACAATGTAGAATGTTTGTGTAATGCTAGGAGCTGAGCAAAGGCGAGATGAGGCGGTTCCACGTGCAAGCTGAGTTTGTTCAAATGAAAAGACTAACAAAACACAGGAAAAAGAGGATAGGAATCCATGAGCTGGGAAGAAGGAACACAAGCATCTACAGGCAGAGATGGGCACAAATACTTAGTATTTAATAAAAGTATTTTGTTACAAATTACAAATACTTGTTCATCAAATGTATTTAATTAAAATACAAAATACTGCTGTGAGAAATGTATTTAATTAAAGTACAAGTAATTTGTAATTTGAAAATACAAAAATTAGTGCTGTCAAATGATTAATCACATCCAAAATAAAAGTTTTTGTTTACATAATATATATGTGTGTACTTTGAGGCTTCAACAGATTGAGGATCCATTTGCAGTTTTATTGAAAACGTGGTCGAACAGACAGGGTCAATCACCAGCAAACACAACAGTAAAGGCAAGACAATTCGGTATCCAGGGACGGGCATGAGATCAGGGCAGGCAGCAATAAATCAGAATCCAGTATCCAATAGCAAAGAGTCCAGGGCGGGCGGCAAGCAATCACGACGAGAATAAACAATCCAAGATAATCCACAGGTAGACAAGACACGGAAGGAAACGCTCAGAAATGCACTCCGGGGCAATACAAGACTTCGCAAAGAGGGGGAGTCTGAGAGCTGTATAAATAGTCCACTAATGCAGGTCAGGTGCAAGTGCAATCAGAGCCAGGTACCTGAGTGGGAAATGAAGTCCAAATGCAGTTCAATACTCAGGGGAGAGCTCCCTCTGATGGCCAGCAGGAGGAACTGTGTTGGTCTCATTTGTGACAGAGCCCCCCCCCCCAGGAGGCAGATGACGCGTCTGTGAATAAAGTCTATTGTGTCTGTCCTCATGGTTGGAGAGTCGCAGTAATCCCAGGATGACCAGAGCTGAGCACAGAGTGAACGTGTTGTATGACCTTCCTTCGGAGTTCCTGAGGAACAAAGGTCTTGTCAGGGGGGCATTCGGGAGGGGAGGGTTCTTGTAAATTGACCTGATCAAGTTCTGTCATGATGTCCCATTGAACTGGTGCCATGATTATTGACTCTTGGAGAAGGGTTTCCTCTGGGTTACTGGGGCTTGAGTAGTCGTGTTGACGTGACAAGGCGTCAGCTTTGGTATTCTTAGAACCAGGACGATATGTGACAGAGAAATCGAAACGAGTAAAAAAAAGCACCCATCGGGCCTGTCTGGGGTTCAGTCTTTTGGCAGATCGTAGATATTCTAAATTTTTGTGGTCAGTAAGAACAACAAAGGGGTGTTTTGATCCTTCTAGCCAATGTCGCCACTCCTCCATAGCTGATTTCATAGCTAATAATTCCCTGTTTCCGACATCGTAATTCTGTTCGGCTGAGCTGAGTTTGCGGGAAAGGTAGGCACAAGGGTGGAGTTTGGGTGGGCAGCCATGACGCTGTGATAGAATGGCTCTGATGCCAGTATTTGAGGCGTCCACTTCGACTATAAATTGAAGTTCAGGATCAGGGTGATGGAGAATGGGAGCAGATGTGAAACATGATTTGAGTTCCGTGAAAGCCTCCAACGCTGCGGAAGACCATGTGAGATGTGAAGAATTTCTTTTCGTCATGGAGGCTAAGGGAGAAGCTACAGAACTGAATTTTCTGATGAAGCGTTGGTAGAAATTTGCGAATCCCAAGAAACGTTGTAGCTCCTTTAATGTTGCTGGTTGCGGCCAATCTAGAACAGCTCGGACCTTCTTCTCGTCCATCGCCACTCCCCTCTGACTAATGATATAGCCCAGAAATGATGTGCTGGTCTGGTGAAATTCACACTTCTCAGCATTGGCGTATAATTTATGGTCGATGAGCCGTTGTAACACCTCCCTCACATGTTGCACATGTTCCTCATATGTGTCGGAATAGACAAGAATGTAAATCGATGTAAACAATTACAGTACTGTGTATATTTATTATGTATATATAACTACACATACATGCATGTATATATTTAAGAAAAATGTTACATTTGTATATTAAATATATTTATACATATAATATAAATTATATAAATATAAATATATACATGTAATTATTTTCAAAATATATGCTGTATGTGTGTATTTATATATACATAATAAATACACTCTTAAAAATAAAGGTGCTTCACGATGCCATATAAGAATCTTTTTGTTTAAATGGTTCCATAAAGAACCTTCAACATCTGAAGAACCTTTCTGTTTCACAAAAGCTTCTTTGTGGCGTTAGAAGGTTCTTCAGATTATAAAAAAGGTAAGAAAGAGATGCTTCTTTAAAGAACCTTTGACTGAATGGTTCTTTGTGGAACCAAAAATGGTTCTTCTGTGGCATCGCTTGAAGAACCTTTTGAAGCACCTTTATTTTTAAGAGTGTATACACAGGACACACACATATATTATGTAAATAAAAACTTTTATTTTGGATGCGATTAATCTTTCGACAGCACTAACAAAAATACAAACAATTTGAAGTGCAAGAGACAGTGCCAGTACATTTAGTAATACTGGAGTTAGATGCACACATAAGAGAAAGAGAAGTGCTTTCCCCTCCTTGAACAACTTCTAAACATATTCTTTAACCCTAACACTAGACAATATATCCAATATTGATCCATATTTCTGTTAATTTCTTATGTTCACTTAAGACACAACTGACTGTTTAATTCAATACCATCAAGCATGTCTACACTTTATTTGTTTCATGTTTCTTTATCACTCCTTTATCAGTGTGTCAAGTTCTGCGAAATTGTATTGTCATACCGTCTAGTTCAACTCAAGAGGATGGCTCAAGCTATTTCACTGTCAACAGTAAAGATTAAGTCCTAAAAATGCAGATATTTAGCTGTTAAAGGGCTCTACGTAGAATACAGAAACCCTTGTTATTAGCACACCAGTTGCCGTTAAGTGAGCTGTGGTCAGTAACTTATCGCTCGTCACACACTCCATAGTAGAGTGCGAATGAGCTGCAATGTCATCATGTCGACAGATGAGGTTCATTAAAATTACACTGTAATGACAGTTTCCCTTAGATTTTCCCAGCAAAACCGCCCCGATTCTGCAGGCTTCATCTCATTTTTTAAATTTCGTTATATGCTGTTCAGACATTGGCAATAAAATCTGATTAATACTTGAAAATTATTTCATAAAGCCCCTTTAAAAATTTATTTTTATCCATAGAAACAAGTAGCAAACTTTAGCTAGCAGGGTAACATCACTTGTCAGCTAGAAAGCAAAGTTTGAGATAAGCTTTTTCTTCTGTCCTGTAATAACATTCAGTGAGCAATATCTGATAGCATATATTTTAGTGCATACTTAGCCAGTTTGCATTAAGCACCAAAACAGCTTCTTTCATTGTTTTTTTTGTTGTTGTTTTTTTTCCAGTTGGAACCGTGGACGAATTAAAGAGTTAGTTTGCCCAAAAATGGAACTTCTGTCATTAATTACTCACCCTCATGCAGGGGCGGACAGTAACTAAGTACATTTACTTGAGTATTGTACTTAAGTACACTTTTTGAGTATCTGTACTTTACTTGAGTATTATTTTTTCTGGAAACGTATGACTTTAACTTCACTACATTCGAAAGACAATCACTGTATTTTTCACTCCACTACATTTCTATCCTGGAAGTAGAAAGTCGTTACTGTAGCAGCTCTGAAAGTCAGTGGGTGATTTGTTTCTTCTCTAAAACTTGACTTTCTTTTTTTCAGTCAGTTTATCAGTAATCACTCTTGTAGGGCTACATGAAGTGATTTCACAGCATTTTTGAACACTGACCAGTTGCAAATGTGATATTTATTTACAACAATTTTATAATAAGAAGTTAATAATGTAGTATATATTAGACACAATATTGTCTGATTTTGCTAAATTGTGTATGTGAAAATATTACCTATAAAGCCACAGCAGAACTGTTGTGCGTCTCCTAATAAAACACAACAGGTGTTGGACTTGAAGCAGCACTACACAGACTGTTCTGTGCGTGACATCAAAGTACTGCGAGAGCGATTAGACAGCATTTTTTACATTTTTGTTTTGACGTCAAATCTTGCTGTTTTGCTTTTTTGTTAAAGCAGTGTTGCTGTTGTAAAATTATAAAGAACTATAAATCGCTTTAAATTGTGCATAGGCTCGTTTGAATTGAGATTATCTGCTTTAAATATCGACATGCGATTTACTATGCCTTACTAATGTTTCACAAGTTAAAATCAAACACATTGCACAAAGCATACTGTTTACATCTTCGTAAGTGGCTCTGCAGTGCCCTGCTAACTCGAAACAGCCGCTGCAATGCCCTGCTCAACTAGATGCTGCCTCCGCAGCCCTGTGCTCAATCTGAGACTGCCGCTGCAATGCCCTGCTCATTTGACACCACTGTTGAAGTACCCTGCTCATTTGATTCCACCGCTGAAGTGCCCTGTGTAATTTGATACTGCTGCCGCAGTGCCTTTTTTGGGGGCTTCCGAATGTTCGAACAATCGTTGATTACCTAAGAGGACATCACCCTTTTAAATCAGTAACTCTCGCTCGCTGTCCGATTTGGCATGCATGTTTTGGGGGGCTATCGGAGCTCGCGCAGAATGGTCTCTCTGAGCCCTCCATTGCAGACATCAAGCCATATCTGTTTACCATCAATGCTAAGATTATATGGGCACACGAACTCGTGAAAACGGTAATATTAAAAGATCAAATTCAGTATTAACCATATTAATGATGCATAGTTTAGCAGATGAGGCCGGAATATAAACGCAATCCGCTTAACGGTTCAGTGTTTTTCTTCTAATGGTTTTCTATGGGAAGCCATTTAACGTGAAACTTTGCACACTGTGTTTATATTCTTGCTTCATCCTCTTGCCTGTACAAAATATACATCATCAATAAGGTGTTTACTGAATTTTGCCTTTTAATATCTAAGTTTTACTACATTATTACTTAATGCAAACTGTGTAAAAATAACTGGCGGTCAGTGGAGCAAAGCTTCGTTTTGCCCTCCAGGTGGGCATTCCTATAAGAGTGTGACGTCACGTGAAAACTATCAATTGCTAAAATAATCAAATCGGAGCAGCGGAACGTTTGCCTCCACGTTCATAGACAAAATATCTATTCCTGCAGGGATTTCAGTCTGACTAAAAAGCGATATCAAATACGCACATTAGTCTATATAATGTTATTCAATAATAATGCATAATGATAATTCACCACATTCATTCCTGTTAAATCAGTTATGTTAATGGTAGAGACGGACTAATTAGTATGTTGCAGCAGGTGCACAATAAATTTGTGCACAATAAAACCATTGCTGGTGGGAGGGGCCCCATCTCGTTCTTTGCGGGGGGCCTCGCAGATGTGCGGTACGCCACTGAGTGCAGGATAAGACTTTTCTTGTATTCCCAGTTTTATGTGTTTTGTAATCTGTTTTTGTGAAATCTTGTGTGCTGCCATTTTTTCATTCTACTCCAACATCAAACTCACATCAGACCAAGGAGTTAAAAGCACACTGAGCTGCGGCAGAGACACTTTCCGTGTGCGCGATTTGAGACAGATATAAGCTACTTTGTGCTTTGTATATCAAAATGTCATGTTTTCACTAAACACAGTCAGTTATGTCTTGAGTGTACATAAACAGTTTGAAAAGTAATCGAATGCTAGTCAGTGTATATTAGATCTGTGCATTCCGTGCCAGGATCCTACTGTATAAACCTGCTGCTGTCTGTCATCATCTGTTAATCAAACATAGAATTATTGACTGCTCTTCACTGAATATTGTTCATACATGTAACTTTGTTATGAATCAATTTATGTTTAATTTAGCTATATGGTGAAGTCTATGCATTGCTTTATTTTTACATTTGATTACTTTAATCAATTTCTGTATAGTGGGCTATTATAGGCTAAATTGTTTATTTTATTTGCATATTTTTTCCGTTGTATTTGCCCTATTGTTTGTAATTTTCTTCCTTTCTTGTATTACTGACTTTTTAAACTCAGTTGTTTGTTGACAGTGAAACTGCTCTGAAAGAATAGGTTAAGGGGTTGGGGAGCATTTTGGGATTTTATGAATGCACAGACAGGCGCCCCCACCCCCCACACAAAGTTTTGCTTATAGGGCCCCCAGAAGTCTAGGATTGGCACTGTCTATCCAAGTTAGAAACGTATTGCACTTTCTCATTAACAATGTGCATAAATTTATACAATGTAGCTTTAAAGACCAAATAATTTTGATCCTCTGAATCAAGTGAGTAATGCATATGAACATTGTCTTACGGCATTTTGAAAAGTTGCTCCATGCTTCAGCAGAGATGATTTTATAATGCCATTGTTTCTGCATTTAAAGTGCCCCTATTATGGGTTATGAAAGGTTTTGGGAGTCCCCAACAACAGGTTGACATGCATGCAAGGTCAAAAAACACTTTCATTGTCTTATAATATGCATTTATTTTTACCTTACTTGCTCAACGACTCCCAAGCGATTCGCTCAACGATTCATTTTTCCAAACCCCTATTTGCATGATGCTAATCTGCGGTGATTGGTCGATTTCATTTCCATTTCATCATGCCTGTAATGCCTGATAAAGCAGCGTTTGAGTGCAGTGCAGTAACTCCTGGCAAAAAGAAAAAGAAAGTATGATATTGGTAACCAGGAGTTGTTGGTGGTGAAGCCTAAAAGGCTCTCTTCTGTTTATCCTACCATACTGACCAGGTTATAAAAATTCTGAGCCCTCTTGAGACAGTTTAATTGACCAGAAGTGGAGAACAGGCCTGAATCCATCATTCCCAGCCCTAGAGTGCTGGCAGGAGTCCAGCGGGAAACTGAACTGCAGTGACAACAGCTCAACCCAGCTAACGGCCCGTAGGGTCACCTCTGTCTTCCTAACCCTGTATGGTCAGATGTGTTGCAGTGGGCACATGCATCATTTTTTCCATGACACCTTGGAGTCACAAGTACTTTGATGCACAAACAGAGATGGTTTTGGTGGCTCAGCATGCAGGATGATGTCTGGGCATTCGTGTCTGCCTTTTCTGTGTGTCTTTACCTAACACTCAAACCACAGCAAGTCATAAGTGTAAACTCCTAATGCAGCATGTCTTCAGGATGCATGAGTTTCCCCAGGACACGATCTCTGACCAGGGAGCGCAGTTCATCTCTCAATTTCGAAGGCTTTTGGTCAATTGATAGCGCATCTTCCCCACATTTCACATTTGAAGCCTGTTGTCTAATCTCCTCTGTACTGACGCTTTCCAATGAGCTTGAGCTGAACTGACCTAAAGACCTAATGTGATTGCAGTGATGCATTTTAATGGTAGGTTTATTTGAACAGTGAGAGACAGAATAACAACAAAAAAACACATTTCAAGAAAGTTATAAATTGATTTGCATTTTAATTAGTCAAATAAGTATTTGATCCCCTATCAATCAGCAAGATGTCTGACTCCCAGGCGTCTTTTATACAGGTATTGAGCTGAGATTAGGAGCACTCTCTTAAAGTCTCAGCTTGTTACCTGTATAAAAGACACCTGTCCACAGAAGCAATCAATCAATCAGATTCCAAACTCTCCACCATGGCCAAGACCAAAGAGCTGTCCAAGGATGTCAGGGACAAGATTGTAGACCTACACAAGGCTGGAATGGGCTAAAAGACCATCGCCAAACTGTTTGGTGAGAAGGTGACAACAGTTGGTGCGATTAATCGCAAATGGAAGAAACACAAAATAACTGTCAATCTCCCTCGGTCTGGGGCTCCATGCAAGATCTCACCTCGTGGAGTTTCAATGATCATGAGAACGGTGAGGAATCAGCCCAGAACTACACGGGAGGATCTTGTCAATGATCTCAAGGCAGCTGGGACCATAGTCATCAAGAAAACAAATGGTAACACACTACGCCGTGAAGGACTGAAATCCTGCAGCTCCCACAAGGACCCCCTGCTCAAGAAAGCACATGTACAGGCCTGACTGAAGTCTGCCAATGATTCAGAGGAGAACTGGGTGAAAGTGTTGTGGTCAGATGAGACCAAAATCCAGCTCTTTGGCATCAACTCAACTCGCCGTGTTTGGAGGAGGAGGAATGATGCCTATGACCCCAAGAACACCATCCCCACCATCAAACATGGAGATGGAAACATTATGCTTTGGGGGTGTTTTTCTGCAAAGGGGACAGGACAACTGCACTGCATCAAAGGGACGATGGACGGGGCGATGTACCGTCAGAGCCAGGGCACTGAAGCCCGCCAGGGCATTGAAAATGGTTCGTGGATGGGTATTCCAGCATGACAATGTCCCAAAACACACGGCCAAGGCAACAAAGGAGTGGCTCAAGAAGAAGCACATTAAGGTCCTGGAGTGGCCTAGCCAGTGTCCAGACCTTAATCCCATAGAAAATCTGTGAAGGTTCGAGTTGCCAAACGTCAGCCTCGAAACCTTAATGACTTGGAGAGGATCTGCAAAGAGGAGTGGGACAAAATCCCTCCTGAGATGTGTGCAAACCTGGTGGCCAACTACAAGAAACGTCTAACCTCTGTGGTTGCCAACAAAGGTTTTGCCACCAAGTACTAAGTCATGTTTTGTGAAGGGGTCAAATACTTATTTCACTCATTAAAATGCTAATCAAATTATAACTTTTTTTAAATGCGTTTTTCTGGATTTTTTTGTTGTTATTCTGTCGCTCACTGTTAAAATAAACCTACCATTAAAATTATAGACTGATCGTTTCTTTGTCAGTGGGCAAACGTACAAAATCAGCAGGGGATCAAATAGTTTTTTTCCCCACTGTATATGCCGCTCTTTTGAGAATGGTATAACTGCAGCCTGGAGATATCCAAATGGGGGCGGGAACTCCAAAACGGGGTGGGAGCTCCAAAATAGGGCATGGCTTCCTCCCATTGACAGACAGGCACATGACACGAATGAGCAATTTCTTCTCCTACTCAACTTCAGCGCAAACTCCGCCCCACAGATGATTCTGAAGATTTTATTGATTGTGTCAATCAATGTGTTAATTTCCTATACTATGCTACATAATTGCTAACCCCTAACCCTACCCCACACCTGACCCTAACCTTAACCAGTGAATTTGGCTACAAGGTGGGCTTGGCGCTGAACAGCATGGTAAACAAAAGTTGCAGTTCAGGAGATAAGCAGTTAATAAGATTATGCGATATGATATCGTTCCGTAACTCCCCAACCGGACCTCACCGGACAATGGCACCTTTTTTTTTTTTGTTATCAATATTTTCTTTTTTTTTCACACATAACATAACATAACATAACAAAACATAACATAACATAACATAACATAACATAACATAACATAACATCCAAAATATAACAAAACAAAACAACAGACATATACTCAATAGCTCAAAGTCAAGTCAAAAGAGAGGGAGAGAGGGAAGGAAAATAAAAACACAAAACAAGTCACTCCTTTATACAATCACGTATATCAAAAAGAAAACACTGCCAAGCATCAACGGTCGAAGGCTTGGCCCCACCGACTCGCGCAGTTGTACATTCACACGTCACTATTTGCAGGAGGCTACGGATCCAATATGCCTCTCTACACATGTGTGGTGTAAACCAGTTCTGGATTATTGTCTTCTTCGCAGCTGTAAAACCAGCAAACAACATTCTCTTTTGCATTGAACTAATACAGAGACCAGAATCATCATTAAGAAGACACAAACTTGGGTTAACAGACCAATCAATTCGCAGTAATGATGACAAAACCAGGTTTACATGTGTCCATAGACTGATGACAACAGGACATTCCCAAAACATATGCAGAAAACTGCCCGATGATGTAGTGTTACATATATGGCAGTTCAAATTTGACTGTAGTTTCATTTTAAATCTTCTGTAAGGAGTTATGTATGCTCTATGAATGACTTTAAAGTGAATAAGACGATGAGCCAGATTTTTAGATGTTAAGCTGAGATTAGACCACACTCTCTCCCAGTCGACAGATAAATTAAGATCAGATAATTCCCTATTCCAAATAGTTTTAATAGAAAGAGGTTTTGTAATGCAATCAATAATTTTAGTATATATTAAGGAAACAGATGGCCGACCAGCAGATGGTGCAATCCAGTCCCGCATAGGACGAGAGGAAATGGAAGAAGACCAAGGAACGCCATACGCTTTGAGAGCAGAATGTAATTGAAGAAAGACAAAATATGCGGAGGCTGGTAGACAAAATTTGGCCCTCAATGTCTGAAATGAACAGAGGCCCTGGTTATCATATATATCACCGCACGTGTTTACACCCAAAGAGGACCAAGAGGGTTGGACAAATGGACGATTTCCGCATACAAAGTTAAAATTGTGCCATAAAGGTGTACTGTGATAATGGCACATTTTTAGTTACACCCAGCATCACTACCCCTCCTACCCTGCGAATCATGAGCCCCGGGATGCCCCTGTTGCTTAAAACAAAGCGATAGAGTAAAATCTTTCCCCTGCGCTGCGCTGGGACAGCTCACGGGAGAGCTCGTGGGTGATTCTCATTTATATCATTAAGCAGAGGTTCAAACTCCGGTCCGAACACCACTGGTCACGAGCTTTGGGCTCTGCTCCCACGAAGAATATTGATTTATATAGCATATTTTATTTTAGATCAAATAGAAACAATGTTTAATTTATAAAGTTTTATTTTGAAATGTAAGTCAATAACTATTGGCTGAAGCCAGAGCCAATGGTGAAAGTCTTTACGCGAATAGACCCCACCCCATTTTGGAGGTTCTGCCCAATTTTGGAGTTCACGCCCCATTTTGGAGATCTCCGGTCTGTAGTTAAACCTATTGGGGGCAGCTCATTGACATTGACATTGCTCATTGACATTGACGAGCGCTTTTGAGCCACTGCACTGAGCTGGAGCACGGTAAATTAATTAGAATTTTTTAATCAAGTGGGCCGCGCGGGCCATTCGTCAGGGCCAAATGGAAGGATATACGTACATTTACTACAATTCATTTTTTATATATTTACACAAAGGGCCAGCCCACATTGTACAGTGGCCCAGATGGCCAGTCCGCCACTGATTTACATAATATATGTGTTTGTACTGTGTATATTTATGTAAACACACACATGCATGTATATTTAAGAAAAATATGTTAAAATATTTATATATAATATCAATTATATGAATATAAATATACAGTACATGGAAATATTTTCAAAATATATACTGTAGGTGTGTGTATTTATATATACATAATAAATATACACAGTACAGATGTGTTACGTGTATGTTCCTGTTGAGTTCCTGTTTTGCCTTATTTGGTTTTGTTCCGGTTCTCATTAGTTTATCATCATTCATTCTTATCACCTGTCTTAATTAATCTTCTTGTTTGTTCCTTTGTTCCCTGCCTTTATAAGTCCTCAGTTCTCCCCTTGTCTTTGTCTTTGATTGATTTTATTTTATTGTAAATCATGTGTTGATGCTTATTAAAGACTCCTTTCGTTTACTCCTGCGTTGGGTGCTTATTTCTACAACCACGTACCGTAACAGAATCCAAGACCAAAAACAGAAGATAGTTTATGGAGACCACTGCGCGCTTCGCCGTCCTGGCCTGCCGAGATCTCCCGCTGGAGGAGTTTGCGCGAGAGTTCAGCGGGCTCGCTGTGTGGATGGGGCTTCAAGCCCGCCGTCATGCCCGCCGCTGCCGTCCGCGGCTCCTCGTCATGCCCGCCGCCGTCCTCTAGCCTCTCTCTAGCCCGCCGTCCGCAGCTCCTTCATGCCCGCCATCCGCTGCACAGGTGCCTCTGGGAATACTCGTCGTTTATGATGGAATGTCTTGGAGCCCAGAATGCTCCCCAGAGCTCGCTCCCGTGTCAGCTCCAGCCCAAGAGCTTGCTCCCGTGTCAGCTCCAGCCCCAGAGCTCGCTCCAGGATGCTCTCCTGAGTCTCCTTCGCCTCCGCTGGTCCCAGCCAGCTCCACTCCTCCAGAGCGCCCCCAGAATTCCTAATTCTCCCCAATAATTTTTTTTTTTTTTGGGGGGGGGGGGGGCATATAGCCAAGGCCATAGTGGCCAGGCCAAGGGCCAAGGCCACGGAGGCGGATCTGCCATGGCCCCCCGAGTCTCCTGATCCGCCATGGCCCCCCGAGTCTCCTGATCCGCCATGGCCTCCCGTGTCCCCTGATCCACCATGGCTCCCGGGTCTGCCTGATCGGATCAGGCAGACCCGGGAGCCATGGTGGATCAGGGGAAATCGCCCACCCACCCTCCCCGATGGTACTGTTACAGCGCGGGACGCGCCTTCCGGGAGAGGGGCGAACTGTTACGTGTATGTTCCTGTTGAGTTCCTGTTTTGCCTTATTTGGTTTTGTTCCAGTTCTCATTAGTTTATCATCATTCATTCTTATCACCTGTGTTAATTAATCTTCTTGTTTGTTCCCTGCCTTTATAAGTCCTCAGTTCTCCCCTTGTCTTTGTCTTGGATTGATGTTAGTTTATTGTAAATCGTGTTGTAAATCGTCCTGCGTTGGGTGCTTATTTCTACAACCACGTACCGTAACAAGATGCATATATTATGTTAACAAAAACTTTTATTTTGATGCGTTTAATCATGATTAATCGCTTGACAGCACTGCATTTAATAGATTGCACTTTAAAAAATTATTTTTTTTCGTGGTTGCATTTACACTGTTCTGACCAGCAGGTGCAGGGCCACTGCTGGCCAAATAGGTGCCCTAAGCAGAACTGTATTGTTGTGCCCCCTCCCCCAAATAGTATGGATGTAAAAAACAAAAACAAAAAAAAACACCCACTATAGGGTCAAAATAGAACTTTTATAAAATATAAAAGTAAATAAATAAATAAATTGTAATTCAATTGTATTATATACAAATTACAATTTTAGCTCTAGACAGTTACCTGTGGCTATTATTTTATTAATACAGTTGTCTGATTGATTTTATAGTCTCAAGCATTCAGAAATCACACAAAAGAAAATTGAGCAGTTTTACTACGATAAAACCGTGGTTAATTTTTATAAGGGTTGTGATGTCCACATGTTTTGAAGACAGAGGCTGTAGCATTTCTATTGCAAAAAGGTGGCCAAAAATTAAAGATTAAGTGGATATTTGAATTAGCCTAAATGTTTGGTCAATATTAAAGGACTTGATCATTCTGTAAGTGTATTACCAGGCCTTTACAGGCATTTGTAACAATATGTAATGTAAATATCTAAATTGTTTATTTTGTATTACATTATGTATTTTAACAGTGTTTTTCAATGAAACCATAAAATTATTAACCAATCATTATTGCCGCATTGTTTTATATAATGCATTTTAAGTCATTTTAAAGGCTGTTGTTGGCTTAGGTCTGTTTTTATAACCAAAAAAAAATAAATATTTTAATACTTCTTTATAAACTATAATTTGAAGTAACAAAACCATAGTTAATTTATGGTTTTTGCATCGAACAGTAAACCCATGGCTAGTTTTCGTAAGAGAACATGGAAAGTCAGAGAGAATATTATATGCGTTGATGGTGGTTAAATTATTACAGACATTAAAACACGTTATTAACGTCAACAGCCAAAAAAGTTTCACAGGATTATGAATGTAGGCTACCTAAAAGTGATGCACGGGCTTTATCTTTTTTTCGTTTCTTTTCTTGGCGCCGGTTTGCTGATATCTTTTCACGGGCATAGCTATTCATCAATTATGATAATTTGCTTTTAAGGGTTGCGGGCGCGAATGCTGCATCACGTGTGATTGGCCTACTGCCTACTGCATTTACCGTAAAACTTATTTTTTTAATAATTATATATATGTTAATGTTTAGATTTTTATTTATGTATATGTATATGTTAATTGTAATACTAATATAGAACGAAAGTGTTTTTTTTTTTTTTTGAGCAACTGGGATGGTGCCCCCGTGGGAGTTAGTGCCCTATGCAAACTGCGTACTCTGCGTATAGGGAGCGGCGGTACTGAGCAGGTGTCACCTTTACGTGGCATTTTGAGCTCTTCAACGGAGTGAATCATTTTTAATTAATTGGTTTAAATGACTCAATGTTTGGAAAAGCTTTGTTTCTCCCATCACTACCTGCCACCATGCGACCACAGACGTGCTGATGTGTGTAAACCTGCTTAATAATAATCCTAATCAGTGCGTTTAATGCTTACAGACGTTATAGAAATGAGATGAGGCAATCTTGTGTTGACTTAGTGGCATTTATTTGATAGTACCGGACCCGGCCAAGGCAGTCTGATATGACATATGCCGTAGAAAATGACTGGTTTGGCCCAACAGTTATTGGTTTGTTTCCACAGGCACTATGTGGCGTGTGTGAGGAACAGAAGAGGTGGAAGCTGCCCTGTGTTTACAGTCTCATCTGATCCATGTCCTCCCCCTCCTCTGATACAGAGGACTCTTTCTGGATGGCGCCAGACTCGCTGTGGTTTTCCAGGCCCAGGTCCCAGTCCTCATTCACTTTCTGAGGTAGACTGGCTAACAGCTCCTGACAACAGACAAACGCACCGATTACGATTTGATTTCTTCCACCGCTCGTCTCAAAGCTTCATCTGTTTGAGTTTCCTCACCTGCTGTTTCTTTCTGTCTCTGTTTTTCACAGCGATCAGCAGGCTTTTGGTGAAGCTCTTCAGCTTTGAGAACTTCTGTTTCTGGCTCTGAAGCTCATTCTCAAGAAACTGCACTTCTTCATTCTGAGGAGACAAATCACCCAGATTTAAACACAATATTTCAAATATTCTCCTTTTGACAATAAATAAGTGGTTACACTTTATTTTGAACGTCCACTTTAGACATTCTACTAACTATAAGTAACTTTGTAACTACATGTCTACTAACTCTCAGTAGGGTAGGTTTAGGGTTAGTAGAATAAGTTGACATATACTTGCAAAGTTTCTCATAGTCAGTATGTTGTGGACCCATCAAAATAAAGTGTTAGAAGATATTAAGCAGACAGTCTACTAATACTCTAATGACTGCTAGTCGATGTAGTTGTAAAGTTACTTACTGTTAGTAGAATGTCTAAAGTGGACTATAGAAATAAAGTGTTATCAAATAAGTTAGTCTCAGTGGATAAATAAAGCTGTGTCTGAAAGTTTAAAATAATGTGATGATAATAAGGTTTTACAGGCACACACTGTTACCACATATAGATTTAGTATATACTTCATCAGCATAGTAGGTAACATGACAGTGTATAAATGTGACTGAAACCTTATTCACACAGGATTAGTATTATCTGAGGACGTCGTGTGACTTCGAAATTACCCCCACATCTGAATTTCATGTGGCACATTCACATGGGATAAGTGAAGCCTGTGATTTTACTGACTTTACTGTGATGTGATGTGAGGTGAGGTGAGGTGAGGTGAGGTGAGGTGAGGTGAGGTGAGGTGATGTGATGTGATGTGATGTGATGTGATGTGATGTGATGTGATGTGATGTGATGTGATGTGATGTGATGTGATGTGATGTGATGTGATGTGATGTGATGTGATGTGATGTGATGTGATGTGATGTGATGTGATGTGATGATGTGATGTGATGTGATGTGATGTGATGTGATGTGATGTGAGGTGAGGTGAGGTGAGGTGAGGTGAGGTGAGGTGAGGTGAGGTGAGGTGATCATGTCATGTGAGAGTCCTGTTCTATGGTCCAGTTTGATGGATTAAAAAACAAAAAAAAAAGAAACCAATATAGTTTCATACCCTGTGTCATTTACATTTCACCATATTAAAATCTAATAGCTCAAGCTTTACGCTTGGTTTATTTGTAACACTTTAACCTCGAAACCTTTTCAGTTTTCTCTTTCTGCAAATTGTATAGTTGTATGGTGTATAGAGATATGACCCAGCACCCAAAATACTATCAAAACATTCAAACGCAACCTCCATTCTTCACGAAAGATGGATAAAAAGGTGCACAGGAAACAAAAACCTTGAAAAAATGATATACGACCCCACCAAATCACAGAGATGCTGATTTGCACGGGACTAATATTATCACAGGACCTCGGTGTACGGCGAAATATGGTGGGTTTTTACTTTGCAAATTACAGACATGGCCGATTCAGGATTAAGAACACAGAAACCTCCACAATTATTACAAATCACTAGAGGTCACAGGTTATACTAATCCTGTGTGAATAGGGCTTAAGGTTGAACATGTAAGACTGTGTGACAAGCCAAGGGACAATGGGAGGTTTTGATTTTTGAAGAGAGGTAATTGGTGCTTCTCATTCCCTAAATGGTGCATTCTCGGTTCCTCGTGCTTCTGTCCTTGAGCCTGTGACCCAGAAACTGATGAATTTGCCATAATAGAGGACATATGAATTACTGTATCTAATGGTGCCATGAGGAGGTGAGGATCGAGGACAGACATAGCTTACTGGGGATGCTTGAAGAAGAAAACACTGGTGCAAAGTCATTTTTCTGGAAAGACTTGACACATGCGTAAAGCATCCTCCCTCTTCACATCTGTCGCAATAGTTTAAATTAGTCTTAACCGCTGCAGTTTAAATTAACCATACATTTCAATAAGGCATCTTATTTTTTATTTTCAATTACTTAATTAACCAAACCTCAACAACATATAGGCAGATTCTTCGAGCACAAATGATGACATGTGAGTGATTATGGAATTTCCAGTTTGCAAATGTCCTTTCCTTGCATCATGGATTTTCCCTCCCAGGTTTGCATGCACTGTAATACAAGCTGCCCTCAGGGAGAGAAATCTGCTTTCTGCCCAGAGCAGGATCATCTGTGTCTGCCTGCATCTGTGAAGAGGGGGTAGGAACACAGCCTGAAGGAAACTGTTGTGTTGTCCTGTTCTGACCAAGACATGGTAGCCCCTCAGATGTGGAAGTATTTCACTGCCCTCATTTCCAGACAGTTGATGTGTCATGAGCAGTGTTGGGCAGTAACTAGACACTGTAATGATATTACTTTCTGCAGTAACTACTTGTGTAACTAATTACTAATAAGATTTCAGTAATAATATTACAGTTACCATCCATAAAACAGCTTAGTTAGTTACTTATGATGCCTCAACCCCGCTGATTTAAAATCCAACAATCAAATAATTCATAGATTTATTTTCATAATTTTCACGACTCACACATGCATGTGATGTCCCCAGTGCAGCAGGTGAGATTGGAATATGGAAAAGCTTACATTCAGCAGATAGAAATATTGCATTATATTGATTTTGTCAGGAAAAAGGATGATCTGAACACTGTTATGTAAGTTGTGGCTTTACTTTACTCTGGCGTTACATCCCTCTGATCAGAATGTGCTACATTATATTACTATAATTAAACATCTTTTTGGAAAATTAAACAGTTTCTTACAAACTTATGTGATTTGATAAAATACATAATGAAATAGAATCGTATATGGGTAACGGAGAAATTACAATTAGCTTCAAGCTACACATGACAATTAATGAGATTAATACAACACTTCTACTTGAATGCCACTATCAGTCAATATTGAGTGTTTGTAATAACTTCTGACTGCGATCCAATGTGGATTTTGGTCAAATGATCAGGCAGAAATATTGTCACAAGGAGAGCCAGAAGCAACGGGTAAGTAACACAATGATATATTTATTGGAGAGATGACAGGGAATAAGGAGAGGGGAGAGAAGGTGAGTATCTTGATAATGAGAATCCAGGTGGTTCGTGCACAAACTGAGAACTGTTCTTGTCCACAGGGGAAGGGAGTCCAACGCTCGGGTGAGCGGGAGAGTTCGCTGGAGAATCTGATGGAGAGCCAGGTGTCCAGGGATAATCGCAGGAGATTGCAGGTAAGTCTAGGAGGTAAATAAACAGGTAACTGTGTGTAGCAGTCAGGTACCGTTCAGGGTAGTGAACCGTAGACCGAAATGAGTGTCAGAGAGCGTGTGGCGTTTATAGGGGTGCTGATGAGGGACCGCAGGTGCAGGTGATCAAAACTCAGGTGACTGGGATCTGGTAATTGGAGGTGATTGTGAACAGGTGGTTGCGGTTGACGGCAGTGGCTGTGACAGTGACTCTCTGACACTACCCCCTCCTCCAGGGGCGGCTCCAGACGCCCTCAAACGGCGACAGGGGCGACCACAGCCTCTGGGTGCGGGACGATCAGGATGGGTGCGATGGAAATCCTGTAACAATATGGGGTCAAGGATATCGTCCCGGCCACCCAGGATTGTTCTTCCAGCCCGTAGCCCTCCCAGTCGACCAGGTATTGTAGCCGACCTCCCCGTCGCCGCGAATCCAGGATGTCGCGGACCTGATACACAGAGGGTTGATCAAGGATTTCTGGAGGAGGAGGCTCATCCGGCTCGTGCTGATCTGGTGGGGGAGAAGAACAGGATTTGAGTAGGGACACATGGAACGTGGGGTGAATGCGGTACCTGGGGGGCAGCTGAAGCTGGTAGGAGACCTCGTTGATCTGCCTCACGATCTTGAACGGACCAATGTAGCGGGGACTTAGCTTCTTACAGGGCAGGCAGAGACGCAGATCACGGGTGGATAATCACACCCGGTCACCAGGTTGATAGATGGGAGCTGGGGCGCGTCGAATATCTGCATAGGTCTTATGTCTCCGCACTGCCCGTTGGAGATGGACATGCGCAGAGTCCCACACTCTATCGCTCACCCGGAACCAGTAGTCCACAGCTCAAGGTTCAAGGTTCTTGTTTATTTGTCACATACACAATCATACAGGGTATAATCAGTAGTGAAATGTAGGAACCTCCGATGGCTCTCCTGACCAGGAGAAGAGCGGTGGTTGGAAACCGAGTATGCACTGGAAGGGAGTGAAGCCGGTGGTGTTCTGACGGAGGGAGTTTTGTGCATACTTGGCCCACGGGAGGAAACGGCTCAAGCTGTACTGGTCGTCCTGACAGTATGCCCGAAGGTACCGTCCGAGTTCCTGGATCTTGCGTTCAGCCTGGCCATTTGTCTGGGGATGATAGCCGGAGGACAAGCTCACCGTGACTCCCAGTAATCGACAGAAGGCATTCGGGAGATGAACTGTGGGCCGCGATCTGATACAATCTCCTCCGGAACTCCAAAGTTACGGAACACCTGGTGGAAGAGGTGTTTGGCGGTTTCCAAAGCCTAAGGCAACCCTCGAAGGGGAATGAATTTACAGGCCTTAGAAAAGCGGTCCACTGCTACTAGTATGCAGGTGTTATCTTCTGATTCTGGTAGCCCAGTTACGAAGTCGATTCCCAGATGTGACCAGGGCCTGCGTGGAATGGGGAGAGGAACGAGCTTGCCCACCGGCAGATGGCGTGGAGTTGAAGACATGGCACAGACTGAACACTCTCGGACGTACCTGATGACGTCACGGGACATACTGGGCCACCAGTACCGGCCTGAAGGAGCGAGAGGGTCCGTTGGCTGCCTGGATGTCCAGAGCCCGATACTCTGTGAACTAAGCCCAGAAGGGGTTGTCGCTGGGAAAACGGGACGAAGAGCTTCCCTTCTGGGCCTCCCAGCAGAGCAGGTTCTGAGAGGGTGGCGGCTTGGATGTCCTTGTCGATATCCCAGACGATGGGATTGACTATCAGGACTGTAGGGAGAATCGGCAGGACAATCTGGTGAGAATTGGCGTGACAGAGCGTCGGCCTTGCAATTGCGGCTTCCCGGTCGGTAGGTAATGGTGAAGTCAAACCGGTTAAAGAATAAGGCCCAGCGGGCCTGCCTGGGATTGAGCCTCTTGGCTTCACGGAGGTATTGAAGGTTCTTGTGGTCCGTGATTACCGTGAATGGGTGGTTGGCTCCCTCCAGCCAGTGCCGCCACTCCTCTAGAGCTAACTTGATGGCCAATAACTCCCTGTTCCCGATGTCATAGTTCTGCTCCGCTGAGGTTAGTTTCTTTGAGTAGTAAGCGCAAGGCAGCATTTCAGTGAGGAGGCTCACCGAAATGCTGCGACAGCACAGCCCCGACCCCAGTGGTGGAGGCGTCCGCTTCAACCACGAATGGGACATGTGGATTGGGGTGACGAAGGATTGGGGCCGTGCTGAAGGCAGACTTGAGGGCTTCAAAGGCTTCATGGGCACTGGGATTCCAGGCCAGTGACTTGGGCTTACCGCGAAGCAGGGTGGTGAGCGGGGCAGTGAGTAAACTGAAGTTCTTGATGAAGCGGCGATAGATGTTGGCGAAACCTAGGAATCTCTGCAGTTCCTTACCAACAGAGGGGGTGGGCCATCACGGCCCTTACCTTCCCTTGGTCCATCTGGATTCCCTCTTGCTTGATGACATAGCCCAAGAATTGTACGGTGGGACGATGGAACTCGCAGTTCTCAAGCTTCAGGAACAGATAGTATTGGCGGAGCTTCTGGAGGACCTGCTTGACGTGTTGGCGATGGTCGGCCTCGTTCCGGAAGTAGATGAGGATGTCACAATCACAAAGCGATGGAGATACTCCCAGAACACCTCGTTCATGAATTCTTGGAAGACGGCGTTGGCTAGGCCGAACGGCATCACTATGTACTCGTAGTGGCCGGATGGAGTAATGAATGCCGTCTTCCATTCATCGCCTTCTCGAATCCAAAGAGGTTATACGTGCTTCTCAGGTCCAGCTTTGAGAAGGTGCGAGCCCCACGGAGTTCCTCTAGAGCGGCGGGGACCAAGGGAAGCGGATAGGGGAGCTTGACCATTTGGGAGTTCAGGGCTCGGTAATCGATGCAGGGCCTCAAGCCCCCATCCTTCTTACCCACGAAGAAGAAGCTAGCCGCCGCAGGAGAACTGGATGGACGGATGTATCCTTGATTGAGAGCCTCCTGAATGTACTCCTCCATTGCTTTGCGCTCCGGGATGGACAGTGAATATAGTCTACCCTTGGGGAGTTTGTAGCCAGGCAGCAGATCGATTGCACAGTCCCATGGCCGATGTGGTGATAGTTGGGTGGCTGCCTACTTGCTAAAAACATCCTGGAACGCCCTGTAATCAGATGGGATGATGGGAGTCGAGCTGGGTTCAGGACTCTCAACTCGCGTGGAGGCTACCTGCGTGGTGGGGGACTGGTGCAGTGGACAAGGAATTCCCTTGAGGCAGTGTTGGCGACAGGATTCGCTCCAGCAAATTACCTCACTTGTCTCCCATCTGATCTCGGGAGAGTGGGTGCTGAGCCAAGGGCACCTCAGGATGAGATCCACGGTGGCTTCCTCCAGTTCCAGAAACGTGATCTCCTCCACATGCAAGATTCCGATTCGAAGCTTCAGGGGAGGAGTCTCAAACCTCACATGCCCACGTCCTAGCGGCTTTCCATTAATAGTCTCGACTAGGAGCTCCCCATGACGCTGACAATGCAGATGTAGTCGATCTACTAGGTCCTGGGAGATGAAGTTGCCCGAGGAGCCCGAGTCGACCAGGGCTGAAGCTGAAATGGATTGAACTGAGGTGAGCAGTTGAACATTCAGCACCGTAAGCTTGGTAACTATAGGGTCTGTGTGGATTGTACTCACCGCAGGACGTGGGGGTTTAATGGGACAAGCCTGGATGAAATGGTCAGAAGAAGCGCAGTAGAGACAGAGCCCAGCAGTCTAACGACGAGATCGTTCACGAGGGGAGAGGCGAGACATATCAAGCTGCATGGGTTATGGTACTGGGGATCCGTTGGCAGGTGAGGTTGGCTGGTGTGCGGCTTCGGTGAAGTGGCAGGCAGATAAAGGTTGAGAGATACGGTTAGCCTTTTACATAAAACTCTCTAATCCAACGGTGTCATCGTAGATTGCCATCTGTGCACGGAGACGAGAATCCAATCCTTCACGAAATGCGCTGATCAAGGCTGCCTCATTCCATCCACTGGAGGCCGCCAGAGTGCGAAACTTCACCGTATACTCTTGGGTTGAGGAAGAGCCTTGACGCAGGTGCAGTAGCTGGTCCGCCACAGTGAGCGCTCCGGTGGCTCCTCCAAACACCTCCTTGAAATGAGTGGTAAAGACTTCATAGGAGTTAATTATGGCAGCTTCGGCATTCCATATGGCCTTTGCCCAAGTTAGCGCTCCATCCGAAAGGAGAGAGATCAAAAAGACTACCTTAGCGCGCTCCGTGGGAAATTTCTGCGGTTGCATCTCGATGAATAATGATAGCTGCAGGAGAAAGCCGCCACAACCAGCCGGATCACCCGCATAGACAGCCGGTAACGACATGGGACTGGCAGAGTTCGCTGGGGAATCTGATGGAGAGCCAGGTGTCCAGGGATAATCGCAGGAGATTGCAGGTAAGTCTAGGAGGTAAATAAACACAGGTAAGTGTGTAGCAGTCAGGTACCGTTCAGGGTAGTGAACCGTAGACCGGATGATGAGTGTCAGAGAGCGTGTGGAGTTTATAGGGGTGCTGATGAGGGACCGCAGGTGCAGGTGATCAAAACTCAGGTGACTGGGATCTGGTAATTGGAGGTGATTGGGAACAGGTGGTTGCGGTTGACGGCAGTGGCTCTCTGACAAATATGTTGTTAATATCATTCTAGAATATTTTTTTTGTGGAAGATACACAGTTACAACTTCTGTGGGGCGTGAAGAAAAAGTAATGTAACTAGTAGTGTTACTAATTACTGTTGCCAGAAAGTAATAAGTAAAGTAACAATATTAATTTTGAAAGGAGTAACTAGTAATGAGTAATATATTACATTATTTGAGTAACTAGCCCAACACTGGTCATGAGAGATGAGTGCCTTCCAAGGACCATTGGCTGGCTGGCCAAGAGAGGCATACGCCGTGAGTGTTGTGCGATGGCAGCAAGAGTAAAACCTTGGGTCATCCGTGTGGGCAAGCATGACATTTCAATGTCAATTTGCCAACTCTTCTGACCAGCAGGATATGATGGTAATTCAGTACACGGATGCCCTGGAGTTGCAAAAGAAGCCAGAGCTACATTCATGCACTTCATAAAGGTGTGTGATGATAAGACTAGACCAGGGTTGCGAGTTCAGCTCCAACCCTGAAAAAAACCCTCACCTGCCTGTAGCCTTAGTAATCCTGAAGACATTGAATAGCTTGTTCGGGTGTGTTTGATTAGGGTTGGAGCAGAGTGCAGGACTCTCTAGGTCTGAACTTGCCTACCCCTGGTCTAGACTGAAAGGAAAGGACTGATCAAACTATGCTGAACTAAAATGGTCAATGACACGGGCCATTTGCTTGGTGGTAGAGGGCTGCATTGGGATTGGGATCCCGTGGGACCCAATGCAATTCTCGTGGGAGCGGGCAGTTTTACCTTTAATGAGGGCGGGAGTTGGCGGTCAAAAAAATATTGCGCGGGTCCCACCATCCCGCGATTTGGCACATACCAAGAATGATGGAGTTACATAAACAGGTGTTTACATAATGTTTGGTCGTTCACCGATTACATTACTTGCCCACTGTGGCACCGCCCCCCTCCCCACTGTCATTTAGCTTTTTTATAGAAATAGAAATAATTTAGTTCAGCTGGAAAACGTACGCTGCACTAAACTGAAAGTGTCTGCTCTGCTCCATACAGCCAGGGTTGCCAGGTCTTCATGACAAAACTAGCCCATGCCAGTCAAAAACAGCCCAAAGTAGCCTAATCCCAAATATCAAAACTCATAATATGTCATTTGAATACCTAAAATACATATTTTACAGTCATTGTTGTGTACATTGATCACAAACACCGCTAAATAGCTTCCTACCAGTGGCCTTCCCTCACAAAACGTAACATCTAGAGCAGTTTTATCATACGTAGAATGCAAAATGTTTTAATGCAAGCATTTCAGTCAAGTGTGGATTTTGGGTGGAAGTCAACCCATGGCAACTGTTTAAAAGCAGCCAAATTTTTTGGGAAAAAACACTGCATCCAACTTGGACTTGATAACCCTGCATCCAACACGAGCTGCAGGAGCCAGATCTCACTGATCACGAGTCGAGCGTAAGGAGAGATGACTGAAAAGACCATAGCGGAGGATTTGCTGCACAACAGATCCTGAGCTCATTGACAAATATCTGATCTTGTAAGATGTAATGACAAATTTCGTGTGATTTCAAACTCGAAAATGAAAGTGAACAGTGAGCGCTCATTCAAAAGCGATTTAAATACCCGCATATTGATAGCCCCTGATGCGCAAAAGTTTTATGAAATATTATAATGTTTGCGGGAGCTGTGGGACTGGACATAAAAATCGCGGGAGCGGGCGGTAATGGTCAGGAATTCAGTGGGAGCGGGATTAAGAAAACAGTCCCGTGCAGGGCTCTACTTGGTGGCACGAAGACATGTGATCCGTGGCACTGCCTCTGTGTCTAATCCCTCGCCACAATCCATGTCTTTGAGCAGGCCAGCCAAGTACACCTGCAACACCCCTATGGTGTAGAGCGATGCACCAGAATGACCTGCAGATACATATGCCTTGCCAACCAAGCTAGATGTAACCCTACACAGCTTGGAAGGTAGAGCAGGTGTCCTCCACTATGACACAGATGAGGGGGAGAGATAGCTCTCAAGAGTCTGTTCCACCCTTTGCATAGCCTCATACTAGAGATGTAACAATGAACCGCGAGCCGGTTGAAAATCGATTCAAATGTGTGGCGATTCAAATCGGTTGAGATGCCAAACAAATCAAAAAGTTGGAGTTTATATGAATGCATCTCTTTTTTGTTATTAACATTTTTTTATTTCTTTTCACACAACATCACATCCACTCAAAACAAACAAAACAAAATAACAGACACATACTCCATATTTTAAAGGTCCAATCATAGAGGAGAGAGAGAGGGAGGGAAAAAGTAACAACAAAACAAGTCCTTCCTTTATATAATCACGTATGTTAGAAAAAAAAATAGAAATAAAATAATAATAATAATAATATGCAATCCAATATGCCTCTCCACACATGTGCGGCGCACACTAGTTCTGCATCATTGCCCTCCTCGCAGCCGCAAAACCAGCAAACAGCCCTCTCCTTTGTATTAAGCTTATAGAGAGACCAGAATCAACATCAAGAAGACACAAACTTGTATTAGCAAAGCAATCAGTCCGTAGTGAGGAGGATAAAACCAGGTTTACATGCGTCCATAGATCCATGACAACCGGACACTCCCAAAACACATGAAGAAAAAAAAAATACCCGATGACGCAGTGTTACATATCAGGGCACCAGAAATAGATTTACGGTGTAAATATTCTAACACACAGGTTCGTTTAACAGCAGAATTTAAGCCAATCACATTCAGTAATAAAATATTTAGAGTATACATTAAATCTTCATAATCCCAAAATTGTATTCAATAAATGAAGAAAAGCAAAAGCACTCCCATTCTGTAAATGACATGTAAACGTTAGTGTGCGTTCTAGATATCAAACCACCTAGATGAAAAATCCCTTTAGAAATAAGGTAAAGTAAATAAAAGTATGAATATCTGTTGTAAAAAATAAAAGCAACACAGACAGAAATAACCAACAACTATAGACAAAAAACAACTCAGGCCGCACGTTACCGAGAACATAGGTCTGATTGGGCAACAAAAATTTGTGATGATCCGTGACCGATCCACTTCAGCGCAAAACGAGCCTCCCAAAAGGCTCACATATCCAAAAAAGTATTGTAATTAAACCTACTCTCCATTAGTCCCCTCCAGAAAAAAAAGAAAGAAAAAAAGGGGGGTTAGTCTTACCAGCAAAGAGACAATTGCATCGAATAAATATGAACACTATCCCAGGAGGAGAGAGAAAAGAAGAAAGAAAAAAAAGAGATCTAGCAAGCATCCATATCCCTCCCGCCATCATCTTCTTCCGGGCAGCCGGCATCTCCTGTATCCCGGCCACCAAGCCCCTCCCGCCGGGCCGAAGAGAGGGGGGCCACCGCCCTCCCGCTGCCTTGTGGAGCTGCAGCAAATGTCCCACTCTATGACAGGGAGCTGACAAAATCCTCCGCTTTCCGAAGAGAATCGAAGCTTCTCTGCTCACCCCCGTGCCGTAGCTTAATTACCGCCGGATAAGCGAGAAGGGCTGGAGACCAAGCGCCATCATCGACCTCAAAACCGGAACCAAGCTTTTTCTCTTGGCGGCTGTAACTGGACTACAGTCAGGAAAAAATAGTAGCGTGACATTGTCCTGCGTGCATTTCACCGGATAAGCCTGCCGAGCACCTTTCAGGATTTCCGATCTGTCATGCCACCTTAGCACACGGAAGATGAGAGTATGCGGCCGATCAGAGTTTTTCCTTCCATCATACACGCGGTGTGCCCGGTCAATCTCAATGTTACGACCTTTCAAGGAAGGAATCCACTTGGAAAGATTAACTCTGAGGAAACCAGCCACGTCGGAGCCCTCCACCCCCTCTGGTAACCCCACCAGTCGTACGTTATTTCTTCTGCTCTTGTCCTCCATATCTGTCATCTTCTCGGTGAGTCGCTCTAGCTGATTTCTTAAGTCCGTGACTGTCCTCCTATCCTCACGTGTATCTGCCTGAACATAATCAACGTGGTCACGTGTCTGCTTCGCCGCGCCAGCCATGGCCTCAAACTCCTCTCTTAGCTCTTTAACAGAATTGTTAGTCGCTTGTATGTCCTCATGCAGTTCACACAATGCTGGAATCAGCATACAGTCCACCGCATCTCTTACTGCCGAAGTCACAACCGAATCCAAAGTGCTTTTCTGCTCTTTAAATGCTAGCTTGATACCGTTAGCAATAGCCTTGTCGATATCCTCTCTGGAGATGGTGGAATCCCTGATTTTTTTCTTTATTGGCGATTGCCCAATCTCTCTTTTCCGATCGCCTTTGACTGCTGAAGTACTCATAATGAGTCCGATGCAAAGTGGTTCGAAATTTACTGACAGGATTACAAAATATTTGACAAAGTCAGCAGAGCGAAAGACTACGCCTGCATCGAAGGGTCACGTGATCTCCATATGAATGTATCTCTGAGGGGAACTGACTGTCTTTAGAAAAGTTTACGTGGTATTTTCATTTCATCTTGCTTCAGAATGATGCATATTAAAATAGTGTTCATAAGCGCAGCTCTGCTTTGTGTACAGCGGTAAACACTGTATCATTGCTGTTCATAAGCGCCACCTGCTGGCAGAGAGTGAATCTGCATCTCATTCAGCTCATCTGCTGTTTTTGTTCAGATATGTTTATGTAGTATAGTTTCACAAAAAGTCAGACCATTCTGTTTTTGCTTCAAATTTCGAAATTATGTAGTCTAATTTATATTAAAAACTGCTCATGCTGCACCTTTCTTTGGATGATGATTAAAATGCAGTGGTTGTCTCTAATTTTAAATAGAAAGAGCACAGACAAGCCTTAGTTTGTTTAAATGAAGAGATTTATTTTATTTGTGTAACTTGGTTATTTGATTTGGGGTTTGCTTTAAAATTTCAATTTAGTTTTGTTACCGTATTGACCCGAATATAAGATGTTTTTTTCTTGGAAATAGATCTGAAAAAACACGGTCGTCTTATATTCAGTGTCTACCTCATACCCATGCTCATGAAGCCCCACAACTGTAGAATAGTTTGAGGTTGCTGTGGTATAAAAGCGAGCAGAGTACTCCCTATTTTTTCACTGTAAATCTTTCGCAAGCAACACACATCTCATGCGAGTCGCCCCCCGTTATAAAGCGCGTGCACGGCATCACACACCTCCTATACTTAGACCAGTAGAAAAATAATGTCAGGCTCTAAGCTTTCTCATTAAACATGCACTCAGCAGACAATCAGCTTCCCTAAGACAAAGAAGTTGGGGAATCTGTGACGTAGGTACCCGTTTATGGTTTCACTAACTAATGCTATATCACATGACTTCACGATGGCCAATGAGATTGATGTGTTTCCACACATGCTTCATAGGAGCCTTATCAACCACTTGGCAAACTGATTAGAAGTAGACTGAGCTCTCTTCTGGGCCTGGATGCATGAAAACCATTAAGTGGTTTACCTTAAGAGAACCCCTTAAACAAGTTTAACCTTTGCTACAACTACACAGCTGTACCACAGTTCCCCAAAATTTCTTATATCTCTTTGTATATTATTAAAGTGAAGAAAATCTGGTTTAAAAAGATATGCAAGTATGCTGTAATAGCAACTAATACCTTAAGAACATATGGAGTAGTTCTGGTCATCGTTTACTCACCCTAATGTCATTAGGAACCAGTATGAAGCCTGCATTTACGGACAGCGAAGGATTCAGAGGTGAAAGAATTCCTGATCCTATCCTTGCAGTTCCAATCCAAACCCAAATGACTTTCTTTCTACAGAACACAAAATGTGATAATTTAATGAATATCCAGTTGGATGGCTTCATTACAGTGGCAGCATATTGTGACTCACATTAAAGCTCAATAAAGCACGAAATGATACATTTTACATTTGTGCAATGACAGAAGAAGCACGGGAACAATGTGCTGGAAGCGCTAGATGGTTAGGGTGCTTTTCACTTAAACCGATCAGAACACTTATAAAATGATCAGCTGTATGGACATTATTGTGTGCTTTATTAGGCATTAAAGTGAGTCCCTACAGTCTTCATGAACTACTGAAGAAAACAAGCCATTTAGGTTTGGACTGGAACTGCAAGGAGAGCACCAATTCCTTTTTTATTTCTTCTGAATCCTTCAGTGACCCAAATTTAAACAGATATATTTTCATTTACGCAAGAAAAAAATCAATTCGAAATCAGACCTTTTTTTTTTTTTTTTTTGTACATAGGTCAGTTCCACAATTCACACAAGTTTGGTTATTATCCAATATATTATCCAGATATAATATGAAAAAAAAATATTTTTATTCATTTAAGTTTTTAAAAGTTATGAGTTCGTACCTTTTTGGTGGTGATCCATTACCATCCACAGGATTGAGTCTTTTAAATTTGACTATTTTGGTCATGTGCTTGGACCTCACTCAGAATGATTAAATGTAAAATACAATGTTGTGTGTGACAAAGTGATTTTCACATTCATTACAAAAGAGTCAGTGCAACACTGTAGCTAGATCAGCCCATAGTGTTTCTGCCATGTACCTCTCTAATGTCAGGTGTGCATCTTTCACTCTCAGATTTGACCGATGTTAATGTTTTATATTGATCAACTCAAAATGGATTAATTATGGAATTAGCCTGTTTACCTGTCATATAAATCATTATATTTGTTATACTGAAATAAATAACTGTTATATGACATATTTGATTTTATTTAGAGATTTGGCATTTAATGGAGAATGGCGCACTTCAACTGGGATTTCAGAGTAAATGACTTTGGTTTTAGTTTAAGCAACTGTATGCAAGTTTTTTCCCTTGAAATATCAGTTTCAAACCCATTCTGATGGTACACTGACTTCTAATAAGTCACATGGTCTTTGTTTCTTTCCCACACTCTGGAAGTAAGTTTGGTGAGAGGGTAAATTGCCTTACGACAGTGAATTCAACTCACTTAACTCACAGTCGCAATAATACACAAAACTGCATACAGTTACATTAAGAGTAAATAATAGGTAAAAGAGTGACAGCATAGACTTTTCTCCCCCAATCTTTGTTTTTAAATGTATTTTGCATCAAACAATAATTCTTGTTTAAAGTAATGAAAAGATCAAGTTATATGTCAGTAAGGTAGGACACAGAGAAAAGTGACAGAAAAAAGGATATACTTAAAAAAAAAAAGCCAGGTGGCAAAATGCTCTAAGAATGTAAAACAATCATTAAACAATAGAAGAAGAACGACATAAGACACGCCTCTGTTTCCATGACTCCTGGATTCGCCTTGAACCTGTTATCAAATTTGGCATACATACAGTCTATAGAGTACCCTTATCAAAAATAATCATTATAAATGTCATTATAAATTTGTAAAACCTTGGCTTTGTTTAAAAAAAAGTAGAATCTAAATATGGCAGGGCTACAGATAAAAAAAAGACTAGGAAGCTATTAATGCCTTCAGTTCAACAAGTGCATATCTTCCTACTTCAGCTTTTAACAAGTCACTGGCATGTTGTGAATATTTACCTGTAATTACACAACAAATCAGTAAATATGCTAATGTATGTTTTACATAACAGGTAATAGTTCCCAGGTTAGGGTTAGATTATTATATAAGTAAATTTCTAAATCGAACATAACTGGAAAATGACTCTCAGTTCAGTGAACTCAGTAACAGATCTGAGCAATGAAGTGATTTCTCCAAACACTCGGACTAACATGGTAAGTACCTTGTATTGTGTGTTTATTGGCCCAGTCTGGATAGGACACGGTGTAAAGGGAGATACGAGTTGTTAAAGAGATAATATCTACCCCAAAATGAACGTTCTGTCATCATCTACTCCCCCTCGTGCCATACTGAACTCATTTGTGATCCTGGAGCACAAAACCAGTCTTAAGTCGCTGGGGTATATTTGTAGCAATAGCCAAAAATACATAGTATGGGTCAAAATTATAGATTTTTCTTTTATGCCAAAAATCATTAGGATATTAAGTAAAGATCATGTTACATGAAGATATTTTGTAAATTTCCTACCGTAAATATATCAAAACTTAATTTTTGATTAGTAATATGCATTGCTAAGAACTTCATTTGAACAACTTTAAAGATGATTTCCTCAATATTTAGATTTTTTTGCACCCTCAGATTCCAGATTTTCAAATAGTTGTATCACGGCCAAATATTGTCCTATCATAACAAACCATACATCAATGGAAAGTTTATTTATTCAGCTTTCATATGATGTATAAATCTCAATTTTGAAAAATTGACCCTTATGACTGGTTTTGTGCTCCAGGGTCACATATTATATTCTTTTGCGTTTTCTGCAGAAGAAATGCATACAGGTTTTGAATGACAATTTGGGTGAAATATCCCTTTAAGCTGTTGGCAAAGACCTGTGTTTCTTTACATGGCAATAACACAACAAAAATGATTCTCTGAAAACAAAAGCATATAGGGCCAGATCCATTTGTCCTGGTCATTGTGTGGTTCTTCATTATCTATTCATTATTATGCAGACTCTCGGCTTACCCTGAACTCTAAGAGGTTTTGCATCTGTTCCATCTCAGTGGTTAACATCATGTCATCATCATCATCTTCATCTTCTTCAATGATTTCAATCTTCTAGAAGAAAGTTTCATGTTTGAGTTAGCATTAAAACGTTAAACTGTTTGGTTATGTAGATGAATATGTGCTCATACCACATGTTTAGCAGGGGTGGAGCCATCTGATTCATCATTCACTTCATCATTTTCTTTCAGATATAAATCACTGGCTCCATCTTTAAAAAAGGCAAATGTACAATTACTAGACATAATGGCTGTTTTCTGTGTTAATGATGTAATTAAAAATCAGTACACTGCATGCATAATTATTATGCACGTTGTTATTCTGATTTTTTTTTTCCCAAGCACATTTTACCAATACCAAACCACATCAATCTTAATAACTACTATTCATTTTGTATTTAATCATTTATAAGTGGTATATAATTGTCCATGAAGGCTGGAAGTGAAAAACTCCTTATATTCAGGTGTGCAGAATTATTAGGCATGTTTACTTTTACTGATAAAATGAGCCAAAAAAGAGGTTTAACTCAGACTGAGATGTCAAAAATTATTAAATCCCCATGAGAAATATTCAAAACAATGCGATACAGAAATTGCAAAGTTAAGACATGACCACTGGACAGCAAAATGCATACTGGGACAGCGTGTTAAGAAAAAAACAGGTGGAGAAGAAAAGACACGTTAACTGCAAAAGATTTAAAGAGTTAAACCTCTTTTTTGGCTCATTTTATCAGTAAAAGAAAACATGCCTAATAATTCTGCACACCTGAATATAAGGAGTTTTTCACGTCCAGCCTTCATGGACAATTATATACCACTTATAAATGATTAAATACAAAATGAATAGTAGTTATTAAGATTGATGTGGTTTGGAATTGGTAAAATGTGCTTGGAAAAAAATATCAACATGCATAATAATTATGCATGCAGTGTAAGTGATCTCATTCATCAACAGCATGAAAATCATCCCCACCATCAGACAAACAGAGCGACATGACGTCATTGTGTTCGCTGGCCTCTCCTAGCTCTGGAGTCTGGCGCTCGTCTTCAGGGATGTGAGGGGAATGAGGTGCGGTCTGATTTGGGAACGTGACCGGCCCTCCTTTAGGCGGAGGAATTTCAATGCCCATCAAACGGTACTTCCTTCTGCGGTTACCGATCCACGTCTGGAAAACACAGATTTCAGAAAGAACTAATGTGATGACTTGGATTTTGAGAATAATGTGAGATAAATGTAAAAAGTAGGGATGCACGATATTATCGGACCGATATCGGAATTGGCCGATACTGATTTAAATGTACATATCGGCCCGATATTAAAAATTATGCCGATATGTCTTGCCGATAAGAGGAATATATTAACTCACATGTGCTCAGGGTGTGCTAGTGATTAGATCACGTCAGCAGTGTTTTAATTCCCTAGGGGGCGCTGTTGGCCTACTTCTAATAAAATGAAAGCAAAATACACAAATAACATTTAGACTGTGTTTCTGATTAAATAAAGCAGTAATTGATGTCATAAAATCATGAGTATGTTTTGATTTAAAGGTCAGAAGCTATAGCTTACATGAACAAACAAAAAAATCACAAACATGACGCTTGTAAATTAAATTATTTTACTGATTTAATCATTAATGTGCATTATGTTATTTTTTTAAAAACAAATTATGAGCTCTAAAATATTTGTTCAGAATTTTTACAACTCTTTTGCTTTAGACAATCTACAAATGTTAAATCTTAAAATAAAATGTTAAGGTTACTAGTTACTACTGCGTCTTTCTGGGAAAAAAATGCAGCGATTGATTTATAGTTTATTTATAGTTATTTTCAAAGCTTCAATGTACTGTCATTATAAAGCACTTCATTATTGTTTATTTAATTCTAACAAATAAGTTCTTGTTAAAAACTAATCAAAATTAAAAAATAATTAGCTTATAATTTCCATACAGGAGAGACTTGGTGTTGTTTCCAAACAAAAGGAAATATATCTGTATCGGCATCAGCATCGGCCAAAAAGAGTCGAAAAATATCGGTATATCGGCAAAAATCCAATATCGTGCATCCCTAGTAAAAAGGCTTCATTTTATATGATAGAAGTCGTATGATTGAGAAACAAGGTTATGCAATATCATCTGCAATATCTATTGTATTGTATATAAATGTTCTACAGACTATACACAGTATTAAGTTCAATTACATAAGAAGTAACTGCCATTAAATTACAGAAAAATAAGAGTAATCCCTTGCTTTACTTTTTCAAGGGAAAAGTAATTAAATTACTGTAACTAATTACTTAGTAACTAATTACACCCAACACTGCATCTGACATCTTTAAACTGTGTGTGAAGCTCATAAAACTGGTGCATATGGGCGTAAAACACCTTGTATTAGAGCAGTAACAGTAGTATGGACATTAGCACTTAAAGACTCCTTGTCAAAACTCAACCCTTATAAAGGACAAATGCTGTGTGCTATTACTATTACTTTGGGCAAACTCTATAATTGGGGTTACATTTCACATCAAAAACAAACAAACAAAAAAAAAACAGTATGCTTTCTCAAAATTACTATTGGTAATATCTGTTGATATATATTTCATCAAACGTTGCACTGCAAAAACTGTAATTTCAAGGCAATCTGAAGCAAACTGAAACATACGGTGCACAAAATATTTGTGTGAGATTATGATATGTTTTCCCTTAATTCCCAAAATATGATTTTTGTGAAGAAATCATTAGACGAACATATAATTGTCATCAATGAACATGAAATGTAACCTAAATTATAGAATGACTCTTAGATCTAAACAGAAGAAACACATTCAACAAAAAACTACAACAGCAAGCAGATAGTAACTTAGAAACAAGGACAATTTGACTGAATACCATTGAGAGTTATCATATCTCCTGTGTCGCTTTTTAGTGTAGTATAGGTTGTGTAAATAATAAATAATAGTTTGACATTATTTTCATGAAGTTCTGTGACGTGATGCTGCATCTGTTCTATAGTCAAATAAATGTCATATCAGCCAGAGAAACAATAAACTGCTTGGGGAATCAGTCATACTGTAGGAAAATGCTTCTATCTTAATATTATTAGAATTATGAATTATGAAGTATACTACACATACTGATAAAAAAAAAAAAAAAAAAGTATAGCCTGAATATAGCACTGTAAGTCACTTTGGATAAAAGTGTCTGCTAAATGCATAAATGTAAATGTGAAGTAGGAAAGTATGCTTACAAGGGGAAAATGTAATATTATTTACGCAAATGCAAAAACAACAATATTTTGTATTGTGTCACTGAATTAGGCAGTTTAGGTATAAAGAGTAAAGTAAACTGGTGTCAGCCCAGACTCCTGACCTTGATGATTTCAGTGTCCACACTGAGCTCGCTGGCCGCCGCGGAGATCTTCTCTTTGCACAGAGAGCCCAGGCTGGTCATGCCGTTATCCCAGTAGCGCTTCAGCATGTACAAGTCTCTGTCGCTGAACTGCGTCCTGTCCTGCAGCTTAATAAACACTACACCTTTTATTAAAGCCATCATCAGAAGCTGAGAGTAAAGTCTGATGTGCTACAGAAGAGCCTCAGCACATCTCAGACACTCACCGTTCTTTTCCGTGAGTTACTGTGAAGCCAGGGAGCTGACATGTTACTTGTTTCCTAAAGAAATACAAAGGAAAAATGCTCTGTAGGCTGTTCAGAGATTAAGATGGCGCTCTAATCTAGTTTTTATCCGCACACTCAAATGCTGATGAAGAAGAGCGCTTGTGTCTGTAATCTCACCTCGGCTCAGAATGCTTTTATGACGCCAGATTAATGTAAACAGCCCACTGTGAACACCCTCGTAATTCGCTTCAACCTTAATAATTTTATGAATGATTATTTTATGTTCAAGGATTTGGAAACAAGCAGAGTACGGCTGTTTCTGAAGCATCTGCTGTTCAAAACTAAGAAAGAATCGCCATGCATTCGGAAGCGATGCCGAATCATTTCTCGACTCGCGATGCATCGATTTTTTTCCCCAGCCCTAGTAAACACACTGATTCACTGTGTAACTATCGCTATGTTTCCATCCAAAGATTCAAATTTAACTTATGCACAAAACATAAACATAAACATAAAGCACTGTTTCCTTCCAACGAGTCAAAGAGAACAAAATCATCACTTCCTGATAAACTGGCACTAAACATCACAAAGAAAACTAGGAGAAGCCACTGAATATAATAATTTTCATATATGATAAATGACTTGTGTCTCAGAGCGAGCAGACGAGAAACAATAGATGCAGTCATTGCTTTCGGAGGCAGATGCTGCTGTTTGGAAACACAGTCGTGTAACACAATTATACAGAAATACTTTGATAGACTTTGCTCAAGCTTTTCAGAACGACCAAAACAACATATAGATGCTGAGAACGAGATCGGTCCGCTGCTAGTCAACTTATCCCTTACCAAAAAGTAGTATACTTCAAGTTTATTTTATTAAGTACTTAAGTAAAGTTCAAGTATATTTTTAAGTATACTGTATTTTATGTAGTAAGTATACTAATATCAGTGTAGTAGTACGTATACTTGTAAGTGTACTATTTCAATACTCCTTGGGACTAAATTGGCCCACTTTCTAGTATATAAAAGTATACTTTAAGTATAACAGTAGCAAACTTTGAGTACACAATTAGTTTACATCAATGTATTCAGCTTGTACTGCAACTATACTAAAAGTGAACTTATAGATATACTGATAGTTTACTAATTAAATACTTGTAGAAGCATTTTTAGTACACTTTGAAGTACAGTCTCAGTAAACTACTAGTTTAGTAGTTTTATACTGCAAGTTAGGGCTGGGCGATATGGCCAATAAAATGATCACGATAATTTTTTTCATATCAGTCGATATCGATAATTATCACGATAAATGTCAAATCTTTATTTCTTTCAAGTTTAAAGCCAGAATTTTGCTCCAAAGTGAAAGTTGTAGAAACCAGACCATTAATTTTCCTTAACAAAATAAATATTCAACTAGAAAAATTAATTTCTTAGTTGTTGCATGTTCTAATGAGTGATATTGTTTCAAATCAAGAAACAGGTTCGGGTTGCCTGATAATATTAATATTAATATCACTTTTTTGTCTCTTAGAAATGCACATTTGATAGTAGCTTGAGTTTGGATGCAGAGGTACATTTTTGTTCATTATCAAAATCAGTAACATCTGTAAAAATTGTAGCAACCTCAGTTTTATATGGTTAAATTTATTATGACCAAGTTTTTTTATTTTTTTTATTAAACATTGGTCTCCCATAGTAGCATACATTTAAATCATGATAAACAGTTAAAACCACACATATAACACCTCAATACCATGGTAAAAATATATGTTTTTTAGGTAGCCTATTTGTATGAAAAACCGTAGTCTAAAAACATTCAGTATAAATGCACACATGCTATAGCTTAATCACAAATACATACTATAATTATACACCATTACTCCTGTAATAAAATTCAGTGTGAATATCCCACATTTCTGCCACAATACCATGGTGCAGTGAGTGTTACTACAGTAAATCCATGGTAAATGATGGCGGTGTGTAGACTGAAAAGCCTTCTGACTGTCTCGTTGCACACAGTGTTTCTCCTGTTTGGCTATAAACTAGTTTAAATCATGAATGCAAGCGCTTCATACTGGATCTCACAGCGCTGTTTAGTGCTCGCGTGACCGTCTCATCCGCGAGTAAATGCATCTGCTCTAGTGAGCTCGAGAAAAAAAAAGATTCAAATGAGTCGCGCTGTTTCGTTCCGCTTTTGGTGCATAAACATTATATCGAAACATTTATCGAGCTCTTCATATCGTTTTATCGAGGAAAATTATATTGCGATAATTATCGTTATCGAATTATCGCCCAGCCCTACTGCAAGTATACTCGTAAGTTTTCTTTAAGTGAACTTTACATCATATTTTAAGTATACTACTATGTCCCTATTTAGGTATTAATCCGTATATATTTTGTTATGAATATCTGAACATACAAAACATCAAAAGAAAGAACAGAGTATCTGCTTGTAAACAGAAATGTTTTATTCTAGCTTCATGCTTTCTTTTTTTAAACACTTGAATGTGGGTAAGTTTCATAAATAAACAATAAAAAATAACATTTTGAACAAAAAGCTGAAAAAGACTATGAATATGATTCAGAATGATAATCAAACGTAGATGGAGTCGATCAACTCCCAAAAGCTTGACAGTCATTATTACTTCTTCATTGGTGATATTTTATTCATAACGTCACACAGTTATGATGCTGTTTTATGTCTGATGATCGTGTTAGATTACACGTGAAGCATCTGTTGTTTCGGTTTCTTCTTCACTTGTGTTTTTTGGTAATTCTGTACAGTAGATGTGTACTAGCTCCCCCTACCGTATAACAATGATAACACGGATTCTAGGAGCACAAGTAGCTCAAATATATTTAGACTTTTTCTAAGTATAAGTCAAGTATACTTAAATGTCATTTTAAGCATATTTCTGAGAAGTACATAAAAAGTAGACTAAAAGTATACTTTACTATTTTTTTGTTTAAAAGAAGTATACTAATAGCACACTTGAATAAACTTCTTTTTCGTAAGGGATCCCGTCTCATAGCGCAAAGTCACATGACTTTTTCGATGTGCATGGAGGAATTTATTTATTTATATAAATGTGTTTCCATCGTAGTTTATGCACATTTTTTCTTATCGGATAAGATGTTTATCCTACTCAAATGTGTGCATAAGGTGTTTATGCGCATTTTTAGAATTTATGCACATCTTGGTGTTTCCATCCAGTGTTTTTTTATGCGATATTCCAAAATGCCCATAAAAATAGGTGGATGGAAACATAGCTTATGATAGCTTACCTTGAGGCTTGGGATTCTGGCAGACGTCTGCGAGAGCAGTTTCAGCGGGAAGCTGTCGGGGGACGATGTTCTGCTCAGTAAGGAGCTGCTGGTTTGACATCCCTTCTCTCCAAAGAGAGCAGAGTTTGAGGGGTTGTCAGTCAGCGAAGAGGACGCTTTCCCACAATGCATCTGCACGGCCATGTTGGCCAGCTCCTCTTCTCTGGAGTACTCGTCCTCAGCGTCGGCCGTCTCCATCGCGATCGAGAAGACCTCGGACGCCTCGACCGGCCTCGTCTTCCTCGCCGGACGGTCTGGAGGCCGCTCTAATCCGGCCAGAGTGAAGACGTGCTTAATCTGAGCGGCGGCGTCTGCAGGAGCGCGGTGCGCCACGGCGGTTTTCTGAGGCCAGGCTCGGCTCTGCGGGGCCCAGCGGGGGGCCATGACGTCTCTGGAGGGGAAGGGTTTGAGCGTCTGGCTGCACTTGGAGCCGCCGAGGATTATGGGGGATTTCCGCTGCATGGCGGGCGGCTCCATTTCTGCATGCGAGGGCAGTGGTTTCGTCCCTGTCCTGTTGTGAATAGTAGCATCGAAGCAGTTGGCATAAATGCCCTTCAGAATGACGTCGCTGAGCGGGGAGGAAGATGAGGAGGAGGATGAGGAGGACGAGGCCTGCGGAGGGAGGAGGTGGGTCACCGGAGGGCCGTGCTGGATGCTCCGCATGGCTGCCATCTCAGCCGTCAGCACCGAGCCGGCGACGAGCGCCCCGACTGATCCGCACGAAACATGCTGATGGGACAGCGCTTGAGCACCGGCTCCGTTCTGATCCGCCTTGGACGCCAGCTTCCGACGCTTGTTCCCTACCCATGTCTGAAACCACAGAAGAAGAGAAACACACTGCCATGAGGACGGGTTTGAAGAACTGGAACTGGATCATCAGAAAAGGAGGATTTTTACACAATGTCCCTGCTTTTTTCTAGAATTTTTCTAGAGAGAGCAAAAAACTCAGTTCTTGAAATTCGTTTGCTGTGTATCCAAATAAAGGGATTACATGCCGAGATATTAGCATTCTTCTTTACACTGCAAAACATGCTTTTCTTACTTAGATTTGTTGTCTTGTTTCCAGCCAAAATATCAAAAAATTCTTAAATCAAGAAGGATTTTCTAGACAAGTAAAAAAAAAAAAACTCCAGAAAAAACAAGCAAAATCTCGCTTAATTTTGACTTGTTTTTTTCTGAAAACAAAACAATAATTTTGACTTATTCTAGTCTAGAAAATCCTTCTTGATTTAAGAATTTTTAGATATTTTGGCTGTAAACAAGACAACAAATCTAAGTAAGAAAAGCATTTTTTGCAGTGTATTCTTATAAAGTGCTCAGTGCATATTAAAATCAGCAGATGTTTCGGTGACACAGGGCCTTCCTCAGTGTTCACATACTATTGAAACAGTTCATTTTTATATTCAGTTCCTCACATATCAACACACGTGTATGTAATCAATTCAATTGATGGATCAGTAACAGACCAGTTACTTCATTGGCAATTTACAAATATATCCAGAGGGGATACAGATGAGAAAAGAAACAAAAAAAGTCAATCAAAATCTCCATATAATCCATCATAATATATTTGACCAACATAAAAAAAAAGAATACATTATAAAAAAATTATAAAAAATTATACTTATATATATTAAAAAAAGTATATGTACTTATATACATTATAAAAAAAACTAGACAGATTGAAATCTTCATTCAAATCATTTGGTTGTACACTGTTAAGACGAAAATTGGTTAATTATATTATGATGGATTATATGGAGATTTTGATTGACTTTGTTCTTTCTCTCTCTCTTCTGTATCTCCTCTGGATATATTTGTAAATTGCCAATGAAGTAACTGATCTGTTACTGATCCATCAATTGAATTGATTAAATACATGTAGGGGTGGGCGATATGACCAAAATCTTATATCACGATATGACGAATTCTATATCACGATAACGATATATATATATCACGGTATAGTTAATTTTTTTCTTTCATTTTTTTTTTATGATATTAAATCTTTGATACCATAGAATTTTCATAATCCTTGACACCAATATCAATATCAAACTAATAGAAATACAATACAATGTAAAAAAAATAAAAAAATAAATAAAAAAAATTCAAGCTCACTGAAGATAAACAGTCAGTGATGAAATAAGGATAAGAAACTAATTGCAAGCAATAGGACAACAACCTACATAAATAAGAAACGCTACATATTGTGTAAATTAATTAGTCTTCACTGTGTTAATTAGATAGATATAATTAACATGTGTATTGTGTATAGATTCTATAGGATATATATAAATTATCATTATTTTTTTATTTATTCTTATTAAAGTTACAAAAGTGATATAGTCACGAGCAGTGAGATTTTCTGTCACTGTTGTTTGATTAATGGCAGACAGGACGAATATTGGAGCGCTTCCCCTTTAAGACCGAAGTCCGGATCCAATACACTGTTACATATGCGTTGTTTTCAGCTGTTTTCTCTCTTAAGACCTAAATCACTGTGTTTATGAGGATACTTGCAAAGACGGGGATTCTTATGCATATAGTTGTGCTTATGTAATCGTTCAAAGCCAATAAAGCGGCAAAAAAATGCGCGGTCCTCTCTCACAGAAACAGAGACGGTGCACGCATATAGCTCTGTTGTTTGAGTTTCAACGGCTTAAAATCGCTTGTTTTAAAACGGCTGTGCTTAAAAACACGTGTCCATGCTACAGATGTAGTCCCTCGTTTAGGAACGAGCTCCTCGTTTTGTCCTGGCTGCTCGTTCTCCACCTGCTTCTGTCTCCGCGTCACGCCCCGTGGTGGCGTGTAAAGATCGCAGTCATCCAAATGATGAAAAAGTATTACCGTAAACAATGTATTAGCGACACCACGAAATAAACGATAGAGCAAAATATGAAACGATAGACTTTTTATTTCGTCCATCCGATATATATCGTCATATCGCACAGCACTAAATACACGTGTGTTGATATGTGAGGAACCAGGAATCTCACGACAATTCGTACATATTTTACGAGTTGCCAATTCGTATGAATTAGTACGAATGACCTACACCTATCCCCGCCCCTAAACCTACCCGTCAGTGAGGTTTAGACAAATCGTACGAGTGAGGTCACACGAATTCGTACAAATTAGCCACCTCGTAAAATACGTACGAATTGGTCGTGAGATAGCGTTGGAGGAACTGAATATAAAAATGAACCGTTTCAATAGTATGTGAACACTGAGGAAGGCCCTGCGTGACCGAAACATCTGCTGATTTTAATATGCACTGAGCACTTTATAAGAATAAAGAAGATTGCTAATATCTCGGCATGTAATCCCTTTATTTGGATACACAGCAAACTAATTTCAAGAAGAGTTTTTTGCTTTTTGGTGGATTCGATTATTGACTTGAAATCGTGTTACATGTGAACGATACCAAGCGCAAGATCCTCCTTTTTTCATTTTGTGACACTTGCTTTTTTCTATAAAACTCAAAATTTGTGAATAGAGTATAAGCCCCTATCATCAGAATGCAGGCTTTGAATGATGAACAGATTAAATAGATTATACTTTCTTTAGCAGAAACTATAAAATAACTTTTTTAACAATTTCAAACTCCAATCAACATGTCAGTGCAATTCCTATGTTGGCCTTTATTTTCACACTGACTAACCATGTAGTAAGCAACAGGACTTTACATCATCCCTTACTGACATGGTTTTCTTGTTTGAACTTGTTTGTCCGTCTTGGCTACAAGCCACTTTCTAGAAACTGTTACAAGTGAGCTAATAAAATATTAACAAGCTACTAAAAAGTCAATACTTTGTGCCCAATAATTATTAGCCATGTAATAAACAGGAGAAGGAGTCAGGATCCTGCCCTGACCGTGTTGTCTGTCTTGTCCCTGTTCAATGTTTCTTTGTTGGTCTTGTGTCTGAGCACATGGCTTTGTCTTTGTTGGCCATGTGCTCCTCTTGCCCTGCCTCCTTGTTTCCAGTTACCCCGCCCCCTTGTTTAGTCCTGCCTCCTTGTTTCGTTACCCCGCCCCCTTGTTTAGTCCTGCCTCCTTGTTTCCAGTTACCCCGCCCCCTTGTTTAGTCCTGCCTCCTTGTTTCCAGTTACCCCGCCCCCTTGTTTAGTCCTGCCTCCTTGTTTCCAGTTACCCCACCCCTTGTTTAGTCCTGCCTCCTTGTTTCCAGTTACCCCGCCCCCTTGTTTAGTCCTGCCTCCTTGTTTCCAGTTACCCCGCCCCCTTGTTTAGTCCTGCCTCCTTGTTTCCAGTTACCCCGCCCCCCTTGTTTAGTCCTGCCTCCTTGTTTCCAGTTACCCCGCCCCTTGTTTAGTCCTGCCTCCTTGTTTCCAGTTACCCCGCCCCCTTGTTTAGTCCTGCCTCCTTGTTTCCAGTTACCCCGCCCCCTTGTTTAGTCCTGCCTCCTTGTTTCCAGTTACCCGCCCCCCTTGTTTAGTCCTGCCTCCTTGTTTCCAGTTACCCGCCCCTTGTTTAGTCCTGCCTCCTTGTTTCCAGTTACCCCGCCCCCTTGTTT
Source organism: Aspiorhynchus laticeps (assembly GCA_023376895.1). NCBI lineage: Eukaryota > Metazoa > Chordata > Actinopteri > Cypriniformes > Cyprinidae > Aspiorhynchus > Aspiorhynchus laticeps. The sequence continues at coordinate 34,671,267 of CM041813.1, forward strand.
AGTCCTAATCTAGTCCTTGTTTACTTGATTGTGTCCACCTGATCCTCATGTGCTCTGCTCCTTTATATTGTGCCCCTTTCCCTCATGTCTCTGCTGGTTCGCTGCGTAAGCTCTTAGTGTTAAGAGAACTCCTTGTTAGTCATCTAAGTAGTGTTATATTTTACTCTCCTTGTCAGTCTAGCTTTGCATTTAGTTCTCTTGTAGTTTATTAGGTTTTCTTTCCTTTTGTTATCTTCTTTCTGGTTATAGTGTGTAGTTGGTCAGTGTCTTATTTTGTTGCTGGTTGTTCTCTCTTGTGGTCTTGTCTTGTGTGTTGTGTTTTTGTCTTGTGTTTGTTCCTGATTCCCCTGGCTGCTGTTCTCAAGTCAAGATCTGACTGGACTGGGTTCACTACAGCTCAAAGTATCAAGCTCTGGTTGTTCAAGCTGCTTCCTGATCTCCAGTGATCTCATTGACTGGTGCTGCCCTATCTCCTTTGTTCTCCAGCCAAACGTTGTCCAGGTCTGACTTGGGCCATCCTCCTGTTCTCCAGCAGACTGCCCTTTCCTACTGTTTGGACTGACATCAGCCCTGTTAATCCCAGTCTTGTCAATAAACGTCACTCCCTTGATTAATTCTGCATCTGGGTCTCTCTCTAGTATACTGCTGTGACAAAACCCTGACAGAAGGTACATTTGGTTATCACCAAATGATCTACATTATAACTTGTTTATCTTCTGTCAGTGTTTAGAAATACACTAGTATATAGATGACCATTAAGCTATTAATACAAATTCCTTTTGAAGTCATTGTTCACTAAAAAATGTCTTTTAAGGTTGTTTTAGAGTAACTTTGTCATGGCAGCAAAGATTACACACAGAAAAAGTTAGTAAGTATTTATTCACACCCATTTTCAGAGCTTCAGCAGTAAAGATTTCAAATTCTCTGTGTTTTATTTTATGTTTGGTCATTTTGTAAATATCTATCTTGGCCAATCACAACACTCACTCGGTTAGCACTCGTAATGCACATTTTTCATGTTTTAGTGAACTGAATTAGCATAAAAAATATTTTAATAAACACTGTTTACTATTTAATTCTCATCCTGCCCTTTAGATATAGGCATCAGTCACAGGAAAACCCATGATGGTCGACCACTAAATAACAACATAAACAGCTCAAAGAGTCTGAAATGAAATGTTACATGAATAGAAGAAGCAGGCTTACTCTAACCACGCTGAAGTCGAGTTTGGTCTCTTGCGCACACTGCAGGATGAGCTGGAAGCAGCTCTTGCTCTGATTGGTCATGCCGTTCTCATAATAGCGCTCCAGGATCCGCTGCTGCTCGGCTGTGAATACAGAGCGCAGGTTCATCTGAAAGACAGGAGAATGTCATGCAAACAATGAAATAACTTCCTATTGCTACAGGCAAAGCCATATCATGTGTGGCATAATGTCTGCATTATCTGAGCTTGTAGCTGATTGGATGACTGGCACCGGGATGATGAATGTTATCCTGAGTTTCCAATTTTGTCCCACTAGTCTCATCTTATCTTAGCATCATGTTAAATGTCTTGTGACTGTACTCTTGAAACAGCGGCTGGGTTTCCATCGAACTGTTTTTTTAATGTTTCTCCCACAGCTGTGTTAGATAACATCAGTCCTCGTTATCTGAGCTATTTCACTCATTTGCTACCATCTTCCAGCAGTATATATTACACTATTAATAACTGCTTTAGTACAGCATTGAGGTCATTCAGCTGCTCCGTGACAAACAAGTAAGGCACACTTCATAACTTGCTTGATTTTATTCATTTTCATTGAAAACGATGAAACAGAGATGAGTCAATTTTATTCACTTGTAACTAGTGCTGTCAAATGATTAATTGCATCCAAAATAAAAGTTTTGTTTACATAATATAAGTATGTGTACTGTGTATATTTATGTATATATAAATACACACATGCATGCATATGTTTTAGAAAAATATGTTAGGTTTATATATTAAATATATTTATTTATAATATAAATGATATGTATATAAATATAGACATGTAAATATTTTTAAAGTATATACTATATGTGTGTGTATTTATAAATATACACAAAATACACACATATTATGCAAACAAAAACTTATATTTTGTATGCGATTAATCGCACTACTTGTAACATATCAGATACCATTGCTAGAGTTTAAAGCACTGAACTCTTAACAGTCCTTTAAGTGCATACTTGTGTAACTCAGTTGATCAGCTACACTTCTTCATTCATAATGAAACCCCAGTGTGAGTAATAACCCCATTGCTTTGTTTAGGTCTACTGTATTGTACAAAATAATAAGGGTTTAAAATTGTACCTTATTGGGCACAACAGCTTGTCCCTGGAGCAGTACCCTTCAAATGACATATTTGTACCTTTTTACCCCTAATAGGTACATATTAGTACCTTAAGGGTACGTAGTACTACTCTAGGGTACTAATATGTACCTATTAGGGGTAAAAAAGGTACAAATATGTCCTTTTAAGGGTACTGCTCCAGGGACAAGCTGTTGTACCCAAAAAGGTACAATTTTAAACCCTTATTATTCTGTGTGTAGCACTGATGCTGTATGCAGTGTGAATGGCTCAGAGCCGCTCTCCAGTGAATATGCACTGAACTCACATTGTGAATGCTCCTCTTTTCCAGCCATTTTTCCATCCCTCTGATGGATGTGCTGAGAGACCCCAGGAATCAGGCTGAGCTGCAATTAATCTCAACATCCAGCAGAGACACACCGCCGCACACAAGTCTATTCACACCAGCGTCCAGCCATCAGGACACTTCTGACTGCTATACACTGACAGAAACACACACGGCCTGCTCGCTCCAGGACAGACCCCTCAGATCTGACAAAAGAGAGAACACAACGGTTACTCTTCATTAAATTACTAATATTATTAGTAGTATATTCAATCTTTTATCCATTCACAGATATGCATGAGCTCTGATTTAAGCAGCACTTAGAAAAAAAACAATTATTTCAATCCTACCTGAGCGTTAATGTCTGAAATATTTATTTTAATTTATTTTAAGGTGTCCTTGTTACACATGTACTCACTATTATAATAACAATAAATTATGAATAATTACTAACCCTTAACCAAACCCTCATCCTAACCCTACATTAAGTGGCCTGCATGTAGTTAATTAATATTACTCAGTATAGTTACAATGTAACAAGGACACCTTAAAATTAAGTGTAACCAAATACAGTTTTCCAAATAAAAGTTCATCATTTGCTTTTTTTTTTTAAGTATAAAACCACTGATTCATGGGCTAACACTTTATTTTAAGGTGTCCTTGTTACACGTTACATGTACTTACTATTATAACAACAATAAATTATGCATAATTACATGCAAGTAACCCTAAACCAAACCCTAATCGTACACATATAGTAAGTACATGCAGTTAATTAATATTATTCACTAATTAAATGCATAATTACACTGTAACAAGGACACCTTAAAATAAAGTGTAACCGTTCATGGCAATCATAGTTCCTGACATATTTATTACAGTTGTTGTTATGAAAATAAAACTTAATGTCACACTTTATTTTAAGGTGTCCTTGTTACAGTGTAATTATACATTTAATTAGTGAATAATATTAATTAACTACATGTACTTACTATATGTGTATGATTAGGGTTTGGTTTAGGGTTACTCGCATGTAATTATGCATAGTTTATTGTTATTGTAATAGTAAGTACATTTGTAACATGTAACAAGGACACCTTAAAATAAAGTGTTAGCAAACTTAGTGTCATTCAAATAAACAGAACGAGTGAAACATCATGAAGACCTGACTTTCATCACAACGTGAATGTGGTGAAATCTTAATCTCGTCAAAGATAAAAGATTACAGTGTCCTTTAATTACATGAATAGAGTTAAACTGTGTTGACAGAAGCACTGCATAGTGTGTGTGTGTGTGTGTGTGTGTCTCAGTGTGTTGTTGTTGTTGTTTGTTGTGATGTGTGTGTGTGTGTGTCTCAGTGTGTTGTTGTTGTTGTTTGTTGTGATGCGTGTGTGTGTGTGTCTCAGTGTGTTGTTGTTGTTGTTTGTTGTGATGCGTGTGTGTGTGTGTCTCAGTGTGTTGTTGTTGTTGTTTGTTGTGATGCGTGTGTGTGTGTGTGTCTCAGTGTGTTGTTGTTGTTGTTTGTTGTGATGTGTGTGTGTGTGTGTCTCAGTGTGTTGTTGTTGTTGTTTGTTGTGATGCGTGTGTGTGTGTGTCTCAGTGTGTTGTTGTTGTTGTTTGTTGTGATGCGTGTGTGTGTGTGTGTCTCAGTGTGTTGTTGTTGTTGTTTGTTGTGATGTGTGTGTGTGTGTGTGTCTCAGTGTGTTGTTGTTGTTGTTTGTTGTGATGCGTGTGTGTGTGTGTCTCAGTGTGTTGTTGTTGTTGTTTGTTGTGATGCGTGTGTGTGTGTGTGTCTCAGTGTGTTGTTGTTGTTGTTTGTTGTGATGTGTGTGTGTGTGTGTGTGTCTCAGTGTGTTGTTGTTTGTTGTGATGTGTGTCTGTGTGTATGTACCTTTCCTGTAGCTCAAATGGTAGAGCATGGCGCTAGCAACGCCAAGATCATGGGTTCGATTCCCAGGGAAAGCAAGAGCTGATCAAATGTAAAACTGTAACTTGAATGCAATGTAAGTCGCTTTGGATAAAAGCGTCTGCTAAATGTTAAATGTTACCTGTTTTTCTATGCAGGTGGGGACTTAAACCTGAATACACACAGACTCACGGGGACTCGTGTCACGGTGGGGACCTACATTGAGGTCTCCACGGGTAAACAAGCTAATAAATCACACAGAATGAAGTTTTTTGAAAATCTAAAAATGCAGAAAGTTTCCTGTAAGGGGTAGGTTTAGGTGTAGGGCAATAGAATATAATTCTAGAATATAAATATAGGTCTGTACAGTAGAAAAAGCATTACGCCTATGGAGACCCCCCGGTTGTTGTGATGTGTGTGTGTGTCTCAGTGTGTTGTTGTTTGTTGTGATGTGTGTGTGTGTGTTTGTTGTGATGTGTGTGTGTGTGTTGTTTGTTGTGATGTGTGTGTGTGTCTCAGTGTGTTGTTGTTTGTTGTGATGTGTGTGTGTGTTTGTTGTGATGTGTGTGTGTGTGTGTGTGTGTTGTTTGTTGTGATGTGTGTGTGTGTCTCAGTGTGTTGTTGTTTGTTGTGATGTGTGTGTGTGTTTGTTGTGATGTGTGTGTGTGTGTGTGTGTTTGTTGTGATGTGTGTGTTTGTTGTGATGTGTGTGTCAGTGTGTTGTTGTTTGTTGTGATGTGTGTGTGTGTGTGTGTTTGTTGTGATGTGTGTGTCAGTGTGTTGTTGTTTGTTGTGATGTGTGTGTGTGTTTGTTGTGATGTGTGTGTATGTGTGTGTGTGTGTGTGTCAGTGTGTTGTTGTTTGTTGTGATGTGTGTGTGTCAGTGTGTTGTTCTTTGTTGTGATGTGTGTGTGTGTGTGTGTGTGTGTGTGTGTTTGTTGTGATGTGTGTGTGTGTGTGTGTGTGTTTGTTGTGATGTGTGTGTGTGTGTGAGTTTGTTGTGAGTGTGTGTGTTGTGCTTTGTTGTTTGTTGTGATGTGTGTGTGTGTGTGTGTGTGTGTGTGTTGGTGCTGATGCGGTTTAGCTGCAGTGCTAAAGTCTCCATCATCCCGCGCCATTACAAACACTCTCTCATCAATCACATCCACAGCTCAGCTCAAGCAAACAGCTCGTCTGATTCATCGTGTCAGGGCTGTGGATGTGCAGACAAATTCATCTGAGTGTGTTCAATGCTATTCCGTGGGGCGCTCGGGCGCGAGATCATAATAATAGCCACATCTCAAACCGCTAAAACGGGCTCATCACGGGACAAAACGCTGTCCGCTGGGGTCACAAACTGAATAAAAAGCGTCACTAAACTGAGGTAAAGTGGTAAACGAAACGAGAATGATTCCTGACAGGCCCAGGAGGCCACGCGCGAGCCAAACCCACCACGCGAAACTTTTATTATTATTATTATTATTATGCGTTGCTCGTAAAGCGACGCGGGTCTAAACGTACGGCGCGCGCTGTAAACCGTATCACACCGCTGAGGAGATTAAACCGGAGAGATACCTTTTGTAGAGAAATCACCGAGCCCCTCGAATTCAGCAGATTTCGTTACCAATCCCCTCACGAGACAATGAAATCAAAACGTCCGATCATCAATTCTAATCATGATCGTGACGTCAGGGGTGACTCGAGCCAATGGAAGCGCGGGATCGCGGTCATGACGCGGTTAGCCCCGCCCACCGCGCTAGAGGCTTCAGAAGAAACCCCGCTGATGCTGATGCTGATGATTACAGGCGAACACTATAGAAACACACGCTTGAAAGAGACCAGCATACTATTATTATAGCTGAGGACACACTGCTCTAACACAGTCATAAAGTACTAGAAGCAGAGAGTTTAACATATTTAGTTTTTCTTAGGATGCAGATTAGGAGCTCATAAACAACATTCATTTTATTTAAATAGTTTAATTATAGTTATGATGTGCTTCTCAATTATTGTTAAAGGGTGAACACTGTGTTACTGAACACTTCCGCCGGGGGAAGACGTGGCCTAATGGTTAGAGCGTCAGACTCGTGATCGAGAGGTTGTGGGTTCGAATCTCGCTCCGGCAGGGATTGTAGGAGGAGAAGTGAATAACCAGCGCTCTCTCCTCCTTCAATACCACGACTGAGGTGTCCTTGAGCAAGGCACCGAACCCCCAGCTGCTCCCCGGGCGCCGTAGCATGGCTGCCCACTGCTCCGGGTGTTTCACTCAGGATGGGTTAAATGCAGAGAACTTTTTTTTTTTTCTAAACACCTAAACCGTTTCCCATTCATTCTCAATGGTAGCGCTGAACCGGGTGCAATATTCTCTCGGCCGCTAGCGCTCTCGTGGCGCTCTTCCGTGTTTCGGTTACGGTTTGAATTCACCATATTTATCTCGACTCGGAGAATGAAAACACAGTAATTAACCAGAAAAGAAGAAATCAGCGGCGATCTGCCTCGGTTGTTTAATTCAACGTCTATCAAAGCTATACGGTGGCCTATAAGTGCAAAACAAATTACGATTCAGAAAACAAAATAACAAACTACAAACGCAAATGCAATAATATTAAAAACAAAATAACAATTAAGAAAACACAACGATAAATCAGACAAACCGGAAGAGGTAGGTATAGTTTGAGACAGCGCCATTGGTTTGGGAATAGATTACTGACCGCTGACTGGACGAGACATCTGTCAATCAAGGCACAGGAGGAACCACAACAAGCACAGCGGAGTATATTATATCATCAGCTCCAGTGGCGCAGGGGGTGAATCACCAGTCATGTGTTTTGAGGCGGTCGACCAGCGGTTCGATCCCACCTTCAACCGAACTTTTTTTTTTCTCTCCCTTTTCAAATCTCATATCGCATCGTAAAGGCATTTATTCTCAATAAAAATTATATTGTTATAATCAAAAATTTGAAAATAAAGTATCGGGTAGGGTTTTACACTATGTTAAAATAGCATGTTCTGCTATGTATACTAACGTTACTTGTTACAAATAGTGGCAATTATCTGCACCTCAGTATTGTAGTACATTATAAAGCAGTATGCAATAATGAGGTATTGAGTGTAAATTATAATTTTAATTGAAATTATTAAATGGATGCCACCTTATTGGTACAATATAAAGCCTCTGCACCTACCCTAACCCTACCCGTTACTTTATTTTCAACTTTTTGATTATTTTCTTCATTTTTATTGAGAATAAATGCCTTTACGATGCGATATGAGATTTGAAAAGGGAGAGAAAAAAAAAGTTCGGTCGAAGGTGGGATCGAACCGCTGGTCGACCGCCTCAAAACACATGACTGGTGATTCACCCTCTGCGCCACTGGAGCTGGTGATGTAACGGACTCCGCTGTGCTTGTTGTGGTTCCTCCTGTGCCTTGATTGACTGTAGTGTTGTTTTTGGCGGCCTGTTTTAATTTTAGTTTTAGTCTAGTCTTTGTGTGAAGCTGTCATTTTAGTTTTTATTAGTTTTAGTCACGTTCATACTCTTTTTAGTCTAGTCAAGTTTTCGTCAACGAAAAGTCTGAGCATTTTAGTCAGAATTATCCATGACTATTTTCGTCTAGTTTTAGTCGACGAAAACTGATGACATTTAGTCTAGTTTTAGTAAATGAAAATTGTATTTTAGTCTCTTTTTAATAATGCAATTATATTAAACCCAGTCAGTATAGTATAAGTACCTAGCAGCAGGGCCGTTGCTAGTGGGGTGAAAGGCGGGGACAATTCTAGGGGCCCCCACCACCCAGGGGGCCCCACAAAATCCAGGAATTATACTATATAGGCCCATGTTCTGTGAATAATTATAATATTTTATTAGTTGTATAACTGAGATATTATGAAAACCACAAAAAAGCATGCAATTTGGTTCCATGCTTGTATATTGTACAGTATATGATATGTGTGTGTGGGAGGGGGGCCCACATCAATATTTTTTCAGGGGGCCCCCAATCCTCTAGCTACGGCCCTGCCTAGCAGTACAGACGAAACCAACATTTTCTTTTAGCCAAACCCATTTCAAACAAGGTTATCTTATATTATTGTTACCTTATAGACTCAAGAATACATCCAAAGACGCTCTGATTTGAATTTACATTTATTTTACCAACCAAACATGTTAGAAGCACACACACATAAATTTAAATAAATAAAAACAATAAATACAATAGCATCACATGACAATGCCAGAAAAAAAAATACATTCAAGTTTAACAAAGAGAAACAAGGTGCTTGAACGCTCGAGCTACAATAACATACTAAAAAGTGCAAATAAAATGTGTCTGTTTCTTGTATTGCTTGTAAACTGAAGTCAGATGAAGTCTCTTTCTCTGTCAGACTTAAGTCAGTTTGTTGTTGTCTTCTAAATAATGCGGCGAGTGAGACTTGAGGAAGTGACGTCGTTTTTATTCGTCAACGATATTGCATTATACATTTAATTATCGTCATCGTCACATGACCAGCATTTACGTTGCGTCTCGTTTTCGTCCCGTGATAAAGGTTCGTTGACGACGATATTTCGTCATAAATTTCGTTGACGAAAGCAACACTAATTGACAGATGTCTCGTCCAATCAGCGGTCAGTAATCTATTCCCAAACCAATGGCGCGGTCTCAAACTATACCTACCTCTTCCGGTTTGTCTGATTTGTCCTTGTGTTTTCTGACTTGTGATTTGTTTTGCACTTATAGGCCACCGTAAAGCTAAGATACTTTATGTGACATATTTACGTTTGGTGACCGTTACTTTGTTCGTCTCTTCACCCTGTCGGGCTTTGTTTACTATAGTTTATCGTAACGTTTGGTTGATTTGTTCGCGTGACAAATTCTGAATGAACATGGCTGTAATTTACGTTTCTATGTATTGTTTGTCATCATTAACACGTCATCTGTTGATTACAAGCTACATTATGAACGGGCATAACCATTATTATCATTTTTGTAATGAATTACATGTTCAAGAATGTTTTCTAACCATGGTTTTTATTATATTAACTATAATTTAACCATGTTATATTAGTAGTAGAATCACAACAACAAATTGAGCAAAACTGTATTGAGCATTATATTTGCAGTACAGTCATTAAATTGTAAATAATAACCAAGATAAGAACAGCAGGATTACTACAGTTTTACTATAGTAACTTCGTGGTTGTTATATAGTATGTGTGTGTGTTTATGTGTAATATTTCTATTGTGTTGTTCTTGTAGAGAGCACTGTTTCTGCTCGTGCTCGTGCGTCATCTTTTGATGATCCCATACAGATCCTCAGATACAGGTAAATATTGATACATTAACATCATATTAAAATCTCTTAATTTACCCTCACACAAATGAATGCCTTTAATCAGAGCAGAAAGCCTTAAATTATTTATTGGGTGGTGATTATGGAAATGAAGCGTTGTCAAGCATTTTCATTAGTCCAAACTTGGTTAACTGCTTTAAGGCGGTCACTCTGAACAGCATAAATAGCACATAGTAGACTATATCTGGTTTCAACAGTGTTCGCTGGTCTCTGGTAATTGCAAGTTTAGCTTTGTATTTTCGCCCATCTGTACGTTAATGTGCCAGGCACTTTCACATCGGTCAGCCAAAGTTTTAGTTTAACTGATAAGTTTGTTGGGGGGGAAATCAGTGTTGCATTTTGCCAATTATTTATTAATTATTATTTTATCATTCATTCAAGGTATTTTTATATGCAGGAGCATGTGGGTTTATGTAAGCTACTGGTTATTTATCTTTTGTTAGTGTTGCTTTTGCAGGTTTCATCAGTTCTCACCTAATTCAAGAATGAGTACACACAGGTCAGTTAACCAAACTAAAACGCTCTGTTTATTATACACAACTGAAGTGTACATATTGCAATACATAGCCTACATATGTTCTAATGCTGTGTGTTTTGTATGTATTTTTTAAATCATTATTATCAATAATTTCATAGTTGTATATTAATTTAAGCAAAAACAAATCTCAGTTTCAGCAATGCTGACCCGTCCCTTTGCGCCACCTGGTTCTGCTTTTGCTTTTAGCGGCGGTTTTAGCCAGTGACAGGCAATAGGTGGCAAAGATGCAGAGCAGTTATATGACTAATGGAGCCTGGGATGTTGCACATGAATTGTTGACATTGTACCGTTTTGCAGATCTTCATTTAGGTCACCATAAATGTAATTATTTGTACTTCTAGTTCACTGAAATAGTATATATTTAACTGCATTTTGAATTGATAGTCCAAGCATGTTATTTGCAGTATTAAGCTATATGACACACATGCACTATGTGTGTATAATTTCTTTAATTTCCTATGTATTTTGATTCCAGAATCTGCACTTTCAGCACATTTGGAAAGGCAAGCGTTAAAATAAACACACAACAGCCTACTTTAAAAAAGTGCATTCCCCTCATGAAACCATTGCATTGCTTTTGTTGATCAAATCTATTTGTATGATGGAACACAATTTACCGTAGTGTCATGCAGTATTTGCTTTTGTGTTTAATTTCAAAGGCACGGAGAACTTCGAGAAATCTTGAAGAAATTATAGCAAGCACAAATAAATTTGTTGTACCTGGGACCAATATAAATGCCTACAGTGTTCACAATGCAGCTGGCTTTTGGTACAATGTTTGCAAAGATTTGCAAGTGCCAAATACACTTGCAAATCGCAAAAAAAATCTTCAGGCATCCCTACTTTTGAAGGTAATTTGTTATTAGGTTGACTTGAAAGACTCAACAATGCTCTATATTAATCACACTGTTATCTCACGTATGAACACTTAATTTGTGGAAGAATTCTAGGGGTTCAAATCATTTTTCTTCACATTTGTATATGTTTGGTACAAATATATGGTCTTGTTTCATGTTAAAATGTGCCCCATACACCATGTTTACCACTGTTTACCAACCACTGGCACACCTATTAGCTCAGGGCCTTATTTGTCTTATTTTATTTTTGTATGTGTCTGTCTTTTATCGTCAACCTATATTTTTACAATTAACTATGCTTTCTTTTTTTTTTCATTAAACATTCATACAACTTTTTCAAGCCTACTTTAAACCATTACTAAAGTGACATTTCCTTAATTTTTCTATAGAGCCCTTCTGCAGTTGAGAGTCCTTTAGAAGAGACGAATGTCAATGTTGAGGAGAGACCTGTTGGGGAGAATATTGCTACTGTGGTAAGGTAACTAAGACTGTCTTTATAGTACACTGTGTATATTGAGTATGTGTATGTGTATTTTGCACATTGTCTTCTGTACAGTCTGTAAATATGTACTGTCTATATTTAAATTGTTTTGTTTTTTTTTGCACTGTTTGGAGCACGCTCTCAAGAATTTCACTCACCAAGGCACTTGTGCTGTGCTGATGTGACAATAAAAGTGATTTGATTTGATTACTGTTGGTTAAGGTTTTGGGTTGGGTTGGGTTGGGTTGGGTTGGGTTGGGTTGGGTGGGGTGGGGGGGGTGTGTCTCCACTAGACCTTATTGTGAGTGATTTCCTTTTCATTTATTTATTTGCTTATTTATTACGGATATTATTGGCTGCATTCAGCTTTCAATATTAAATCAACTAACAATCATAAGCCTTTAATCATGAATTAACTGCGTTATCTCTTACCTAATCCCAGGTGAATGGCTTCAGTGAGCAAATGAAAAACGAGCTTTGAAGGTAGCGTTTCCTTGATTGATGTTTCAGCCTGCGAGGTTTTAAACATTCATTCCTTAAATGCAACTCACACGAGCTCGTAATGTCGCTGTCACTATCATCATCATCATGGGAAAAGACACAAAAGCGAACTGCTAAGATAAATCAGACTTTATTAATGAAACTGAACATCAGGGCTACATTCTAGATCTTCATTTTTCATTTACGCGCTGAAGCCATTCGCCTGAGATTAGGTTGCAGTCATTGGATAAATTCAGATATACACGTTATTAACGAAATCGTTATGTCATACACTGACCATTTGAGTTTTCATCTGCTGACACTGTCATAGGTGTTGATTTAAATGCCATTATTTTTATTTCTCCTTTCTGGCCTTTTGGTTTTCAAAGAATTGTTTAACTTTGGTAGGCTATACCTTAATAGTCGCCTATTACCTGTGCATTTCTTTGCAATTGTTTGGTAATTAAGAATTAATACTCTTTTTGGGAAATCTTTCAAATACTTAGGATGACCAAGATGCTGGAGACAGTGACTTGTTGTCTCCATACCAAAAAGAGGCTGAATGTCCATCTGTCAAAATGGTGACTTTTTATCTTTGTGTGCTATCCATTTGGTGTACTTTGTTTAACATTGTTTTAGAAGTGACCCCACTCTCTCTCTCTTGTCAGGATGTGTGGGAGACTTGCGGCAGTGACGTTGTCTGTAGTCCTTTAACAGGCGACTTGGAATCAAATTGTGGTTCCACAAGTGAAAAGGTTGACTGCACTTGTTCTATTAGATGTAACAAAATGTATTTAATTCAGAATACTATGACACATGTAATGAAGTCAATACTTTGGCATGTGAAATCTAAATCTGTTATCCTTTGCAGAGTAGGCTAATTGTAATGTGTGAGGAATAGACCTTTTTTCTCTCTCTCTCAGTATTCAAGATTCAAATAGCTTTATTGGCTTGGTGAAAGAAATCTTTACATTGCCAAAGCTTTAATAACACTATACAATAAAAATAAATAAATAATAATGAAAAAAAGAAATCTAGAGTAAAATATAATGGAATACAGATAAAATGATAAAAAAAAAAAAATTATAGATATAAATATCGAAGTGCCTCTAGGTGTCTGTCCCATGCTACAAAGTTATTTGGATAAATTAAATATCTAAAATATAAAAATCATGAAAAAGAAAAATAGTAGGGTACAACGGGGCTAAAGGCGCCTTTGATATTATTATTATTTTCATCTAAATCACTAGATGCATAGTCGATCCTCCCTATAGGCAGACTACACAAGCTGCGTAGGGCCCCTGAAACACCAGGGGGCCCGCTTGCTCTCAGAGATGTTTTAATTTTAGTTTCGTTTTTGAGTTTGGACAGCGGTTATTGAAAACATGAATGATCATTTATTTCAATGCGGTGCGCTGTCACCCTCTCTACGTAAAAATCAGCCAAAACATGTAATGTGAATGTCGTACAGTCTCTTGCTCAAAACGTAAAAAATGAGTTGAAAACGCGGAAGAGATACTGTTTCTCGAGTGCTTTCCACGAGCGCGATTCGAAATGGAGTGAAACATGGACAAATGCGTCTCATCCATTCTTTCAAACCCCACAACACCCCACAACACCTCATATTTTAATGACAGTATATTTATTGAACAAAAATTATTTTTTATTTTTCTAAATAAGCAGAAAATAGTACAAACTTTGCACAGATTATTTTGAACAAGCATTAACTTAGACATTATAAAAAATAGCAAAATACATTATTTTAGCTGAAGTATTTGTATCAATACCGTGGGCCTTTTACCCTGTGTGTGGGGTAAAAGGCACCCCTTGCCACCTCATACATTTATAAGATTTTGAAACAAAATACACAACTTTATTTTCACACAAAATCTGTTGCTCCATTATTGTTCAATACAATGTAATTTTTTTTCTTTCTGCAATTATACATTTTAGGCGCAGTGAATAGCACATTTTTTATTAAGGTGGGCCTTTTACCCCGTTGTACCCTACTGTAGAAAAAGTATTCTTATTTGGTTTAGTAATTAATTTAGGTCTGTGTTGGGGTTCTCAGGGGAATTTACCTCTTTAACATATGGCCAGTTGTGAAGGCTTTTATGTCCTGACACACAAACTTAAGCTGTAGTTTGAATTTCATATGAACACAATGCAATGCCAGCTATTGAACATGGGAGAAGGACATAAAGCACAATAGAAAGTGAAGGAAAATAAAAGACAGAAGTAAGCTTAAGATATCAGAAATGTATGTAAACTTTTTATTTATTATGTATTTTAGTTATTTTCCTCTATTACAGACTTGGGAGAAGGAATTCCCTCAAAATGTACCCCCTTCAACACACAGCAGTGAGGAAGAAATATACTTCACATGTGCTTTGCCAGCTCAGCCCTGTTTCTTTTTTATAGAACAAAAAGAATGGCAGGCACTAAGAAAACACCAGTATGGCTGACTTTTTCAAGGTCTTCAATGGACCAACATAATTGCCAAGGGCATCAGGTCTGTGCATCCATACGGCAGCTTCGGGTTTAAGCGGCACAGTGTCAAAACCCTGCTCTCACAGAAACCAGGACCAGTTTTTACATGTGTGGGCTACTGCCGGTTTACAGATTGTCCAGTGAGAGCACATGTTGAAGTCACTGATGAGTGCACCCTAAAGGCAACAGTGGTTTTCTCTGGAGGTGATGTGTGTCATAACACACACGAGCTCAAGAGAAGGCCAGTGCGTGCAGATGCACGTCAGTTCACAGCAGAACTCCTACAAACGAAACTCCCTAGGAGTTTATACACAAGCTTCCTCAAATGGTCATTGATTCTGGTTGCAGGGACAATGCGCCATCCAAAGACGTGCTAAAAAACATAACTTGGAGTGAACGAAAACTAAAACGACCACATTCTGATGAATTCACCATATAACAGTCACAGGTCTGTTATAGGGCTCGTTCTCTTCCTTACCACTAGGAGTACTAGAGGGCAACACGTTTTTGTATAAATCATGCCATATAGTAGAAGGAGGGAGTGCAGCATGCAAAAGCTAAAGCATGGCTTTGCCATGTGCTTCTTGAGTCCTTGTTGGGAAACATTTGTTTTAATGCTCAACTGAAAGTAAGTGATGTTATAATGTGTATGAAATGTCTAACTTATTTTCTTATTTGGTTTTGGATGTTTGAATTATTTGGACTATTTATTTAGTATGGCTTCTTTTGATATTTGTAGAAGGACTTTTTGTGTTATCTGGTGGATTATGGTTCTTGTGGTGAAGAGGGTGGAGGAAGTTGTATGCTTTCCTTTATACCCCAAAGCTCTTCAACCCATTATTTAAGTATCACCTTTATACGGATCTTCCATGAACTTTAATGTTTGAGCACAGCAGGCATATGGATTAAGACTGACCATTGGCTGGAGGATGTACTGGATATTGTGAGAACTCGAATGAAATCCAGATAAGACTTTATTAATTCCATAATACTCAATCGAACATTCATGGATATTGATCTGTCTTGAACTCTATTTACGTTTTGTTATTTTTGTGGGTTTTGAGGTGGTGTGAATAATTGGATGAAATGTAAAAAATGAAATAACTGTTGCTAGGCTTACTCGAATGTTTTTTTTACTAAGTATAAATTACCAATATTTTGCATTCAATAAGAGTCTCTGATTTATGTGTTTGCTTTGTTAAACAGATGGTTATTGCAGTAGGTTTCATTTTATAAATAAGTTGTATAATTGGTTTTGGGTTTAGTTAAATCAGAAATGGTTATAACCAGTTTAAAGAAAATCATTGATGAGCAACCTGGCACGGACAATGATGTTCTACAGAAGGTTTTGATGCAGCCGAAAGGGATAATGCTGTGGTCGAGGAAGACACTCTCTGTATTTTACAAGAGGTCTAAGGAGGATATAGTGTATTTGGATGCAACAGGGAGTGTGATTCAAGAAAGTGCACAAAATCCACCATATTATGTGTATGAATTGGTGGTAAGAAATCCATCCAGGGGGGCTTCACCTTTACCTGTTGCAAGCTATGTTACATGTGACCACACAACAGCATCTGTCACATACTTTCTGCAGTCTTTCCAAACAGACCTTATCAGAATGTATGGAAGTGGGGCAAGCAAAAGGCCAGTAATGATTATATGTGATGGCTCCCTTGTGCTTATGCACTCCATATCCATTACATTCTGCAGAACAGGTCTGGAGGATTTACTGCAGAAATACTTCCTGCTGATCACAGGACAACATACATACATTTGACCTCCCCATTCTTCATAGATGTTTAAGTCACATCATGAAGAATGTCAAGGGTCTATGCAAAAAGCAGTAAGTAAGTTTTGGAGTGTAATTTACTCTTTGAAAATAAATTTACTAAGATAATAATGTTGTTCTTGATTGCTTTCTTTGTAGGATTCCAAACCATTACAAGCTAGCAATGCATGTATTTGGCCTCCTTACGTGTTGTTCAACGCTAAAAGAAATGGATGAGGTGGTTTGTAGTTCTGCAGTTCTTTTTTGCCGTCCTTGCAGTGGAGCAAATCTACAAAAACACTACAACAACTTACAAATGCTCATGCAGCAAAGAGAGAGCTTTGAACATGAGAAAGACGTCATTGCTGAAGACTACAGGGTATTAAAAATAATGTTAATATTACAAGACCTTTTTTTCAGCACACAACCTCACAGCTATAATGCATACAGTATACTGTGTAATAAAAACCAACGAGACCTGCTAAAGCCTTTGGCTGCTAAATATTATGTGTGCTGAGTAAACAAGTTAAGTTTCTGTCTATGAGTTATCCGAGTAAGGTCAAGGACGTATCATGCATCTTAATTCAGGTCAGGCAGGCATAGATGAGCCACATTACTGTTAAACAGAATAAATTAAGAATTAACACACATTTGAAATTTCTACAATTGTGAATATTGATTTTCATCATGATGTCGGAACCACACCCCTCATGACTCATTTCCAGGTGACAATCAGTAATGCATCTCTTGATCTTGATGGCCAATCCAACATCTATTACGTACCAGAATTCATTTCTGGTTTGGCCAAATACTTCCTCCCGTATGCCACCCTGTGGTCTGATATGATGCTAGGTAAGTTTAACTCATGTTAATACATTTCAAGTACTTATTAATCAGTACATCAATACAGCTTACTTTCACAATTCTTAAATCACTTTTAGGAGATCTAGGACGTCATGGGACAAGTCCAGTCTACCAGAACTTGAGTAAGTTCTATAAGAAAGTCAGACAGTCAAAGAAACAGGTAAACTGTTACAAGAAGCATCTGCTATTTTTCTTTTAAAATCATATTATACTTGTTCTTAGAATGTCAACAGGTAAGAGATGTACAATCATTTTTCAGAACTTCACTCAAGATAATCATACGCAGGGGATAATGGAGAAAAGCCAATGGGACCTAAAAAAAATTAGGTTCCAACGAAAAAGGCTGAGAAGACTCGATGACTTCGTTCAAATGTATCAAAAGATGCATGATGCGCTGATTCTGGAGTATCAAGATGTAGGAAGAAAGTATGGAATACTTTCTGTTTTTTGATTGCTACTTTAACCTGCTCGCATTTAAAAAACAATATACGCTTGAGCAAATAAAAATGGGCATTTATGTTTTAGTCTGTGTTTGTGTCTGACAACACATCTTTTTATAAGTCTTTTCGAGTGGATATGGAAGTCTGGAGGAAAGGTCGGAAGCGCAGAGGAGTTTGTTTCACCTTTAGTGCTGGACCTGTCACTCAAGGTAATTATTAAAAGATGACGCAGAAATACACAAAAGCATTTGTGTTGTGATTTTGAACATTTCTAAATCCTAATTGGTCTTCAGTAATTTCTTTTCTCTAAAACCAATGTATCCAAGCTGTTTTAAATCTGTTGTAGCTATTACTGTCTGAGTTAGTAAGCTAAGTTTCCATTTTTAGGGGTCTATTTTGTAGTTATGCTTTGTTGGGAAAAGTTTTTATTTTTTAAACAGAAAACAAGAGACGACTCTGCACAGCCACGTTTACCAGATGAACAAACTGAAGTATTCATGCAAACACAGGTGTTTATTTAAAAAATGTGATGTTAGATATATAGAATAGAATGTCACCTTATTCCTGCCATTTTTATTAACAGAGTTCAGAAAACATGACCACATCTGAAGCTCCAGCCACATTAAACACGACAGAGCATCACGAGGAAAGACAGAAGTACTCAAAGAACCAATGATGTACAATCACAGGTGAAGTTAAATAAAATTAAGGATTGTCAGCAAAATGCCTGCACTGATTGTTTTGGATGTGTGATGTAGAATCTTGGAAAAAACACATTATCATTACTTTTATAAATTTTTCCAGGATTGTTTCTGACAGTAAATCCAACATTATATCACAGCACATTAAGTCTACATAACTTAATTCTGTCATGTACTTATGGACAATCTATAGCAATATGTTTTCTTGACCCTCAGCTAACTGAATTATGGGAGAAAAACGACACAGAAGTGGTTGTTTCGAGGATCCCCTCTCAAATAAGAGGGAACAATTCCATCATCCACCACTCTGAGCTCCGATCACTTAGACCGCACCATTGGCTCACCGGTGAGGTATGTAGGCCAAATGGTACTGCAGCATGATCATGTAGTCACTGAAAAGTCGCAGTGACGTAATCATCTAAATGCATTAATGAAATAGCCTACCTATGTCATGCTGCCCTCATAACAGTCATTTCAATTATGAATTATTTGTAAAAATTAGTTTTTAAATGCTTCCAAATTTGCAGACTGGGGAATCCAAGTTTTAATACAAATGCCAGTAAATAAGCCAATACATAATCAATTTGTCTGTGCACCTAACCATGGTCATAAGTGATAAAAAGAAAAGAATTTATCATGAGGGACTTGCCTTTGCTCGTGCTCTGTCAAGTATAGTGGCATCCAGCTGCCTGTCTCTGGAGTTAATGGTTGGAGCTTGTTCTAGTCCATGTTTAGTTACTGGGTTATGATTTGGGTGTGGTTGTTAATGTAACAACCCTGCTTTCCTGTAGCTCAAATGGTAGAGCATGGCGCTAGCAACGCCAAGATCATGGGTTCGATTCCCAGGGAAAGCAAGAGCTGATCAAATGTAAAACTGTAACTTGAATGCAATGTAAGTCACTTTGGATAAAAGCGCCTGCTAAATGCATAAATGTAAATGTAATGTTTCCTGATATGCTGTCTGTCTAAATATTAAATGTGATGTTAGATAATCGAGTGCCTCTTGCATCACACTGTGAATCATCTTCATTTGGAAAAAAACATCTACATAATGAACCATTATACAGCGGGTGTGATCCTCTCTGGAGACAGAAAAGCAGTTAGGTGTCAGAGTTTACCAAAGGTAAGATTTATTTGTTTCTACAAAGGGTGAAGAGTTTGATAATGTACACTATGATGAAGCAAAACCAAAAATAATGTAAATGATAAATGTTAACTAAATGTCTTTTGTGTTTATCATATTCTTACAATCATTTTTGTGTAACAGGTTATCTTTAATGACTACAAGGCCATTGTGTCTTTTATTAACATACAAAATAGGCACTGGAAGTTTCTGGTTAGTTTATATTTAACAATTTATACTTATGTACATTCACTTTTGTTTCTGTAGTTGTTGATATTTGTGGAATTATGCAATTTTTCTTGTGGTTACAGTACATCAATGCAACAGAAAGCAGAGTGTACTTAGTTACACAACTCTGCAGAGCAGGCAGAATCGGACCATGCTGACAATAAATTCAAGTACTTATGCAATTTCAGCTATTAAACCTAATCATTTACATTGTGTCACATATCCTGACCATGGACTTCTGTTTGTTCACCACTAGAGGTCACTCACCCATCACATGGACTTTCACACCACACATTTACATTTACATTTACATTTATGCATTTAGCAGACGCTTTTATCCAAAGCAACTTACATTGCATTCAAGTTACAGTTTTACATTTTGATCAGCTCTTGCTTTCCCTGGGAATCGAACCCATGATCTTGGCGTTGCTAGCGCCATGCTCTACCATTTGAGCTACAGGAAAGCCAGTTACAGTTACAGATCACTCATAGACTACATTTCCCATCATCCACTGCACCAACACAGTTGTTCACAATGATCACGCTTGCACCTGTTTACCATCTCACAATCACCATCACCCAATCACACACACACACACACACACTACATAAGCTCTGGACTTTCTCCTACTCTTTAAATTGAACAAGGGCACAGACAAAGCCTTAGTTTGTTTATATGAGATGTATTTCATTTGTGTAATTAATTGGGGTTTGTTTTAAAATGTTGTTTTGTTGTTTGACATATTTCAATTTTACAAAGAAATGTGCAGCATTTTATCTGACAATTAATAAATGGACACCTTTTCATTTCTTTGTCTTAAATTTTGTTAAAGTTTTTGTTGTTGAGAAAATCATATCATGAAATCAGTATTTCAAAACTGATTTAGCCTCAATAACAAGCTGAAAGAACTGTTGCTAATAAATAGAACAAAGACTTGAGACGTGACTTGGACTCCGCTTTAAAGACTTGAGACTTGACTTAGACTTGACCTCAGAGACTTGAGACTTGACTTGGACTCCGCTTTAAAGACTTGAGACTTGACTTAGACTTGACCTCAGAGACTTGAGACTTGACTTGGACTCCGCTTTAAAGACTTGAGACTTGACTTAGACTTGACCTCAGAGACTTGAGACTTGACTTGGACTCCGCTTTAAAGACTTGAGACTTGACTTAGACTTGACCTCAGAGACTTGAGACTTGACTTGGACTCCGCTTTAAAGACTTGAGACTTGACTTAGACTTGACCTCAGAGACTTGAGACTTGACTTGGACTCAGACCTCAGAGACTTGAGACTTGACTTGGACTCCGCTTTAAAGACTTGAGACTTGACTTAGACTTGACCTCAGAGACTTGAGACTTGACTTGGACTCGGACCTCAGAGACTTGAGACTTGACTTGGACTCCGCTTTAAAGACTTGAGACTTGACTTAGACTTGACCTCAGAGACTTGAGACTTGACGTAGACTTGACCTCAGAGACTTGAGACTTGACTTGGACTCGGACCTCAGAGACTTGTGAACATGTCTGCCGCCCACTGCCAGTTTACCCAATTGTATTTCGGCACCCCGGGTTGCCAGTTGGCGGAAAACACAGCGTATTTCATGTCATTCATCGTCATGTGTGCTTGTCTCTGTTGGTGTCGTTAATCTGGCATCCTGCGCGTGCGTCAAGTCTGAGGAGGAGGGGCTGGTGAAAAAAACCGTCTCCAATATTTTGAATTTGGACTGCAATACCTAGTTCAACCGCTGGGTGTCAATCCTACAGCACCTTTAAGACAAGTCATGTCACTCGGCGGCCGTCTTTGAAACGTCTCTCAGGCATCCAAGTGCAGCTCCTATCACTTTGTATGGGGAAACATCAAATTCTCCAAAACTGTTCACTAAGCTTACGATTAAATTTCATATTTGAAATCACCAATGAAATCGGACAACAACTGTGTCATAAATGTTGTTTCTTTTGCTCAAATAGCGTTATGCAACCGGGACTTTTAACGGCAGCTGCAGTGACGCGCTGACTTTACCGATTAGCGATTGGCTCTTTCATTCAGAAGGCGGGGCTTCCTGCGATTGAGCCGCATTTTTCCCCATTCAACACTATAGGAGTGACACTCTTGGGTATTCTATAGTCTTTGATTTAGTTCAGGGACGTTCTCGCTGCCGGAATATAGGCTACTACTTTCAGCGTACACAGTAAAAAAATTAATAAATAAAAATAAATACCAACTTAATTAAAACATGGTATTTTATAAGTTGTGTTCCTTTAGGCTAGACTCCCATGTGTTCATACTGAATTGCAAATTACTTGGTTTGGGTTGGCTTTACATTGAAATTTCCTAATCTGCTTACACCTCTGATGTTAAACTTTGTAATCAAAATGATGTTATGTGACAATGCTCAACACTATGTTATCAGAGTGCTATACTTTATAAAACATTTTTTACTATGCCAATAAAGCTACTCTGAATTTGTCCATTTTCAGACCATGTCTCTGTTTATGGTATTTAACACTCAATTGTATATTTTGAAATTTCAGTATTGATTCTGATTACTTTAGTTGTGACCGATCAAGCTATTATATGAAGCATGAATGAGTAACAAAATGCTTTCTTTGTGTTCAGATTTGACTAATGCAAAAACTTTGATAAATATGTATTTATTAGTGTCTAAATATATACCCAAATTCACATTTACATTTATGCATTTAGCAGACGCTTTTATCCAAAGCAACTTACAGTACATTCAGGCTATACATGTTTTATCACTATGTGTGTTCCCTGGGAATCGAACCCACAACCTTTTGCGCTGCTAACGCAATGCTCTACCACTGAGCCACAGGAACACGTTTATAGAGCTAAACAGCCATCGATGGTATTACAGATGATAAATGGTGAATAAATTAGAGATAAATTAATAATTATTTTAGTCATATTTTGTAAA
Source organism: Aspiorhynchus laticeps (assembly GCA_023376895.1). Classification (NCBI taxonomy): domain Eukaryota; kingdom Metazoa; phylum Chordata; class Actinopteri; order Cypriniformes; family Cyprinidae; genus Aspiorhynchus; species Aspiorhynchus laticeps. The sequence continues at coordinate 34,694,071 of CM041813.1, forward strand.
GTCCCCTTAAATTACAAGTTAAAGAAAAAAATATTACTGTTGGTTATGTTGGTTCAATTATTATTGAACCAAATTTTTGTTAAAAAATGGAACCTTCTCTGATCAGTAGACAGGTGAAATTATGCATGTATTAGGCTCGTGCAGATACTAGTCCTTCTTTAAGTGTCATCAAAATTACAATATATACAATAAACTATATCATATACCCTGTTGAGGAGGAAAAGATACTACACAGCTCGAAATTCAGTATGAAGACGTAGCCTAATGGTACACAACTTCACCATATCATGTTTTAATTAAGTTGGTATTGTTACGTCTATAGGGACATAAGTTATTCTATTTTGTATGATTTAACTATCATTCCTGTGTGTATACTGTGTTCCTGTCTCTCCTGCCACCTGACTCCTGTTTTGAGCTTGTTGGCTGGAGTATAAAGGAGCTGCAGTCCAGGGAGAGAGGCTGAGGTGTTCTGTCCTTACAGCGGTCATCTTCCAGTCCCAGCGCTGTTGTTTACCTAAGTGTTTGCTGGTTGCTTTACCTGTAGTGTTAAAGGAACACTCCACTTTTTTTGGAAATAGGCTCATTTTCCAAGTCCCCAAGAGTTAAACAGTAGAGTTTTACCGTTTTTGAAATCAAAAATGACCAAAGAGTTTCGATATTTCTCCTATTTAAAGCTTGACTCTTCTGTAGTTACATCGTGTACTAAGACCGACGGAAAATGAAAAGTTGTGATTTTCTAGGCTGATATGGTTAGGAACTATACTCTCAATCCGGCATAATAATCAAGGAACTTCGCTGCCGTACTATCTGTGCAGCAGGCGCAGTGATATGACGCAGCGCCTGAAAGTAGTCCCCAGCTCAGTAGCCTATGATATAGCTGGGGACTACTTTCAATTATTGAAACTCTTTGGTCATTTTTGATGACCAAATGCTAACGGTCTAATCCGATTCAATGATCTATGCTAAGCTAAGCTAAAAGTGCTACCTCCAGACATCGGCTGAATAGATTCAAAAACGGTAAAACTCAACTGTTTAACTCTTGGGGAGGTGTAAAATGAGCCTATTTCCAAAAAAAGTGGAGTGTTCCTTTAAGGTAAAGTTGTTAAAAGTGTCATTAGCAGAGTGTCTCAGCTATTTTTTTTATTTTTTTGTAATTGTTTAAGTGGAAAACTTTTGTAGTGAGGTGGATGCCATTTATTTTATAAATTACCTTTTTTCTCCTGTGTTTGAGTTAGAGAGAAAGTCAGGGAAGTATATCTGTATTTTATTTCATTTACTTTTGATAGGCAAGTTATTTCTTAAAACCCTAGTCAGAGGAACTTTTTGTTTATTGTTTTGGCCTTTTCTCCTCCTGAAGCCTTTTAGGTATTTTCCACATTCTGTTAAATAAAATACCTTTGGTTTATTTGCTTAAAACTGGTGTTGCTGAGCATTCTTGTGTACCTGCCCTGGGACTTGGAGACCGCACTTCTCTCAGCCTCTCCCCACTATTTTTGTTACACCCCTTTTTTCAAAGGGGCTCGTAACAGTTTTTATTTTTTACTGTATGACATCCATACCAACACACCCACACGATTGCATGCCCAGGGCCGTCGCTAGGAATTCTGGGCCCTGTGCACTAAATTTGCTATGGGGCCCCCTCAAAATCACATTCATTTTTGGGTGAATCTCCCTTTAAGAACTTTATTATTTGTAAATAATAAACACCTAATTTATATAAGACACTGATATTTATCTTTAACGAATTAACATTTTACTTCAATTAAAATTAATTAGAGCTAAACATCTAAAAATAAATAAGTTGCTTAGAATACATAGTTTAGCTGACTAGTATTAGTAGGATGGTGATCACAAGAAGCAAAGCCATGGTCCTCATTACCGTGGTTATATGGTTTTTAAAATAAATAAGTAATAATAAACTATAAAATCTGTAGTTAAGTACGTTGATGCACAAACAGAGATGGTTTTGGTGGCTCAGCATGCAGGATGAAGTCTGGGCATTCGTGTCTGTGTGTGTGTGTGTGTGTGTGTGAGCCCACCCTCGAGGTCTGCTGCAACCATCACCCATCCAGAGATGTTCTTGCATCTTCTTGAACTTTGTAACTGGGCTACCTAAATCACATGGTAACACAGTCATCTTGAGATTCTCCAAGGCATGCCGTTTTATATCTGTACCTAAAACTCAAACCATAAGTCTAAACTCCTGATGCAGCATGACCTTTGGTCAATTTACAGCGCATCTTCCCCACATTTCCCGTTTGAAGCCTGTTGTCTACTCTCCTCTGTACGGACACTTTCTTGTGCTTGAGCTGAATTGACCTAAAGACCTAATGTGATTGCAGTGACTGTAAACTCACTTATGT
>CM041813.1:34701433-34722186 GCA_023376895.1 Aspiorhynchus laticeps
ACAGCTCGTGATAATTAATACATTACAAAAACATTGTAAAAATTAGGCTAAAAGAAACTCACCCCACTCCTCTACGTCTACTTCTATCATCGCTTGTATTACAGCGTCACGCGTCTTCTTTTTGAATGTGATTTTTCTCCACTGAGGAGCAGAACATATGGCAAATTACTCTATGGCACTTATATTATTGCACTGGTTGGCTATTAACTGCGAGCAGACAGAGTGTCAATCAATGCATTGGAGAATACGGCGAACATAAATAAAGAAACGAAGTCGCTTGTCAGATTTTCCAAACAAGCAACCATATTTTGTAAAGAAAGCCCAAAAAAACGCAACCCGCGACCAGGGACTTTTTCCCGCAACTTTACAAAAAAAGAAGCCCAACGTCGGGTATAATACGCGGATAATGTGCTTTTGTGAAAACGCTTTAATTCTGAGGAAATGTAAACCAAAAAATAAATGATTGTGATTGAGTTTAACCATTATCATGCAGCTGTAGAAACTCAGTTATGGAAGGTGTTCAGATTCTGAATGTGATTATTCAGCTCGGTTCAGCTGGAGGTTCATCAGTTTTGATCAGTTCAGCTGTAAGACTGATGTTTAGTGAAGATCTGTTGATGGTCACAGGTCCTGGAGAACGCCGAGGGAGCGAGGACGACTCCGTCAGTGGTGGCCTTCACAGCTGATGGAGAGAGACTCGTGGGAATGCCGGCTAAACGCCAGGCTGTCACCAACCCCAACAACACGCTCTACGCTACTAAACGCCTGATCGGACGCCGCTACGACGACGCTGAAGTCCAGAAAGATCTGTGAGACTTTCAAAATTCATGTCCATATACAGCGCTGGCCAAAATGATTAGTACACTAGTATTCTCAGCAGCTAAAAATGGTTTTAAGTCAGTTATTTGTATCTTTTGCTGTAGTGTGTCAGTAGGAAATATCAGTTTACATTAATAGTAATAATCCAGTGAGATGTTTGAGATCTGATCTGATCATCATCAGTCTGTCTGGAGTCACATGAAGAAACTGAGACTAAATCCAGAAGAACTGTGTCTCAAGACGCTTCAAGAAACCTCCTGAGAAACTCTGCTCGCTCTCTCTCTCTCTCTCTCTCTCTCACACACACACACACACACACATACACACACACACACACAGATCCAGAAGAACTGTGTCTCAAGACGCTTCAAGAAACCTCCTGAGAAACTCTGCTCAAGAGCACCGAGGACAAAACCTGCTTTAAACACAAACGATGCTCACAACAAATGATGATTTAATTTAGTTCATAGAAGTTAATTGATTAAGAATCTATTTATGACATTATTTTTGACAGCATCCTCATTGTACAGCATTTTTACACAAGTGCCTAAAACTATTAACAGTACTGTAGCTTTGCAGGAGGTTTCTTGAAGCGTCTTGAGACGCAGTTCTTCTGGATTTGGTCTTGTTTCTTCATGTGACTCCAGACAGACTGATGATGATCAGATCTCAAAAAATTACAATTAATGGCAAAAACTGATATTTCCTCCTGACACACTACAGCAAAAGATAGAAATAACTGACTTAACACCATCTTATTAGCTGGTGATAATACTAGTGCTCTAATAATTTTGGCTACCGCTGTATATTAATATTGTGTGCAAATAAGTGCTGAGCTTTGCTGTGATTGACAGGAAGAACGTGCCCTATAAGATCGTGCGAGCGTCTAACGGAGACGCCTGGCTGGAAGCCCACGGTAAACTGTACTCTCCCAGTCAGTCCGGGGCCTTTATCCTCATGAAGATGAAGGAGACCGCAGGTCAGTCCGTCCGCACGAGGAACAAACACATAACACATATGATCCACAGCTCCATCAAACCACTGCTTGTGTGATTTCAGAGAGCTACCTGGGTCACGCGGTGAAGAACGCTGTTATTACCGTACCTGCTTACTTCAACGACTCCCAGAGACAGGTGCCACACACCTTCCACTCGATCCACTAACCTGTGCATCTGTGCTGAGGACACTGAACCAGCTTTGATTCATCTGTTATGAACTGTGTTTACAGGCGACGAAGGACGCCGGGCAGATTGCTGGTTTGAATGTGCTGCGTGTTATTAATGAGCCGACTGCTGCTGCTTTAGCCTACGGACTGGACAAGACTCAGGACAAAATGTAAGCATTAGATACTCGTACTACATTATTGCATCATATTTGTATACTAACATAGTTATGGATGCTCTATATCACTTTATCATGATTGATACTGATATTGCAACTTGAAGTATTAATTATGAGTACATGGACTATTAAATCAGTTCACTCAGAAATGCTGATTGTTATATGCTTTTGTTAGAACATATTAATTATCAATGTTTAACTTTTTATTTTTAGTATGTTTTGACAGTAGCTTGAGTTGGGATGCTGATGTCAACTTATTTACATTGACAAAAATGTAGTAAAAATTGTAACAACTAAGTTTTATAGGGTAAAATTGTAATATTCTTATTAAAATTACCCATTGGCGTCTCATATTTGTATGATAACCCCCGGGTAAACTCATACCTGGCACCTCTCTAACATGGTAAAACATAACTGCATGGTTTTTATTAGAGGTAGACCGATTAATCGGCACCGATAGTTGATTTGCGGAACTATCGGTTATCGGCAAAAATACATGCCGATAGTTTTCCGTGTTGCATCTGTTGCTGGAGTGGTTGAGAATGGTCTGCTATCATTATACAGTGTGAGAGCGGCCTCTAGAGGCGGAAATCACTGACAGCACGTGTTGTTTGTTTTGTCACGTGACACTGCGCGCTGCACAGAGAGGGAAACTCCAGACTCGCATTTAAATACAGCCGACAGAAAATCCTGCCGCGGAACAGAGCGCCGTTCACATAATTTTCTATTAAATTACATTATGTACATTAACAATGATTTGGGACAAATATAATGACTTCACCCTAGGTGATAAATTATGTATTGTGCATTTTTCAGCAAAACGTTTGTCTTTCTGTGGCTCTAATACAGTCTGTATGCTTCATATAGAGAGCTGTAATACAGATAGCGCTTTCTCTTTCCGTTTGCTTTGTTTTTTTTTAAACACCGAACTTCAAACTCATTTATGCCACATAGTTCATTCTTGAAGCAAACTTATGTCCGTTTGGTGATTAAATAAATGTGTGTGTGTGTGTGTTACCTGTGACTTCTCCAAGACACAGCACTTCGCTTTTGCACAGTGTGTCACTTGCATTTATTTTATATTTTGATTAGATAATAATGCAGTGTTCTAAAATAGCAGCAAATAAAATGTGAGAGTACACATACAATATCAATAACCTGTGCATGTAATTTTAATATGGCCTTGTGTAGGTATTTCAAGATGGCCATCTTTAAGCATGAGTTGAAATTAAATGGTAATACTTAACAATAAGAGCATCTAACAAGATGTTCCTTGTTAGAGTTCATTTCATCTCAACATTTACTATTACTAATAGGCTTCATTTTTAAATTTTAAAGTTTCTTCTTTTAACATTAGTAAACTATGAAATAACTTTAATGATCAATATAATAATTAATATTAATACTAAATTTGTATTAATTTATAAAGTATGGTTCAGTACTGTTACTGCTTTTTTAAAAATAGCAAAGCTCTATTTTAGTTTTCGTTCAGTATCCATTTTAAAAACTATCGGTTGATTAATCGGTATCGGCCAGTGTGGTCCAACCTAGCTATCGGTATCGGTAAAATCCAATATCGGTCGACCTCTAGTTTTTATGAACAAGAGTAGCCTAAGTGCATTGTTTACATACAAATGCACCGAAATGTTGTAATTATATTCCTTTAATACATTTTAATGTGTACATTTAATAATTATTAAAATTAGTCAAAAATCCCTGACAACCTTAGTTACTACATTAAATCCATAAATTGAAATCATTTGGACAAATTTGTAGTGAAAGCACTACAAAACAACATTGAGTAACACTGGAGAAGTTTTCAAAATGCAGTCATTTAGTCTCAGTCTGGAGCCCTGCGTCTCTAAATCATTCTAGCTGCTCATGAATGACACGCTTTTAGTAAAAAATGTAATGACATCAATTAACAAGTCCTTCTGAATATTGTTATTTGATGTGGATCTGCTTCCTGATATCGTGCTTGGACTTCATTCTAATGAATATTCCTGTGATCTTGGCAGAATTGCAGTCTATGATCTCGGCGGCGGGACGTTCGATATCTCGGTCCTGGAGATCCAGAAGGGTGTTTTCGAGGTTAAGTCCACCAATGGAGACACGTTCTTGGGCGGAGAAGATTTCGACCAGCATCTTCTCAGACACATAGTGAAGGAGTTCAAGAGAGAGGTTTGTGTGCATCCTACAAACAAACAAACGTGTGTGTGTGTGTTTAGTAGTACAGCGCTGATCGGCAAATTCGAAGCCAATAACGATTGCTGGTATTTTAACTCTGAGATCAGCCAATAACGATTGTTGATGTTTAATTGTAAAGACTCATCTTTTAGCTTGAAGTTAATATGCTTCACCGAAATGTATCATACTGTAAAATTTAGATGCGCTTTTAGAACAAGAGAAATATCAGTTACATATAAATTTAATAGATCAATAATAAAAAGGCTGAATTTGCACAGAATTGGCCAAATGATCATTGATACTTTAATAATTTTAATGTAAAAACTGAACTTTTGTCGTCTTTATGTAAGACCGTTAATAAATGGACTGCAGTGGGTTGTTGGTAATAAGTGCACTTTTACAGATGCTCAATTGAAATGCATTTAGTTTTATTAAATTAGTTTTCAGCTGGCGAGCACAACTTGCTCAGATATCTGGTTAATGTACAGGGATGCAAACTTGTCACCTTTCGGCGAAATTCGCCGTTTTCACCTTGAAATAGGTCATTCACGTGAATCGTGTAGATCTGTAAAAAAAAATATTTGAGGAGGGGGGGGGGGGGTCGTCGTCGGATCTGCTAGTCATCTGTGTCACGTCACCTGCAGCGTCCTTTCCCCCTGTTGGCAATGGCAGGTATGGACCCGCCCTACTCTGTCTCTGATTGGCTTACCTTGGGGTCGGGGGCTGTCTCCTATTTTCTTTATTACCGCGAAAAGAACTAAAAATACTCTTGTCAGTTTTGATTGTACAGATAAGAATAAGGTATCATTTGAAACTGCAAAAGGTCTCATTTTATTTCTGTATAGTCATAATAACAACGAAATAATGTGCTTTTCTAAGATTAATAAAATAAACGGGGTGCGTTCTCTGTCACCTTTCTTCACAGACACGTAAATAAAACAACCTGAATCTCCGCGAATACTCGCCTCAAATACATGAGAAATATATGTATAGAAAGCTTAAAATGTCTACTTTTAAATGAAGTAAGTCACGTCCAAAATGAATATTATATGTTAGAGTAATCCGTATGAAACTGATGCGATGTCCAGTTTTCCCGTCTCAACTCATTATATCTAATACGGTCACGCCCACGCCCCGCTCGCGCCTTTCAGATTCAAACATCCACGTGAGGCGCGCGCGAATGTAAACAAATGAGTTCATCCCGGCTACTTTCTGTTTCTGGAAGATCTGCTGAGAGAAATAACCCAGAACTTCAAAATGTGTGTGTGTTTGTTTGTTTTTTTCCGTCAGAGCACATAAACAATCTACAGTATGAAAATGCCAGGTTTTGTAATGTTTTTGTAAAGAATTCTCTTCTTCATTACTTCAGTCTTACTCCAAGTGTAACAATATACACTATACCATTCAAAAGCTTGTAGTCAGCATATAGAAATTAAAACTTTTATTTAGCACAAGTAATGATAAAGACATTTATCATGTTACAAACTATGCTGTTCTTCTGAACTTTCTATTCATCAAAGAAAAAAAAAAAAAACTTCAGCTCTTTTCAACAGAAGAATAATAATAATAAATGTTTTTTGAGCAGCAGATCAGAATATTAGAATGATTTCTGAAGATCATGTGACTGGAGTAATGATGCTGAAAAGTCAGCTTTGTTTGTTCCTAATAATCTGTTTAACTGCCCTCGCAAGTGAATCTCAAGTTATTTTGTGTGATAGCTAAATATATTCTAAATAAACTACAAACAAAAAATATATAAATTAATCAATAAAATTATTAATTTACTTAACGTGTTAAAATTGATTTACAGTACTTTTTTGCTGTTTTCTAACAGTTTGGACTTGAATAAAGAAAGAAAACTTGCACTTAACCTTTTCACAGGCATTTTGTTTTCATAGTTTGACCGATATCGTAATGTATCATTATATGATTGTCTAGCAATATATCGATTATTGCAGAATCGCTGTATCGTGATTATACCGTACCGTGAGGTACCCTGCAATTCCCACCCATGTGTGTATATATATATACAGGGGGGGGGGGAGTTTAGTTTGTCACCTTTTTCACCCCTGACGAGTTTGCACCCCTGAATGTAGATGACTGATTTGAATTCTGCTTAATTCTACCTAATTAATGCAATCTGGTTCAATCGAAGGCTGCTGTCAGATGCTGTACGTTCATCTCATTGATTAGTTGCTCTTAAATCACATTAGTAGACGGCCGTATGAACACTGTGCAGGATTTCCACCAGTGCATCTAGGTGCGATGTGAAGCTGGTTAGTGCTGGTCTGGTGTGGTTTGCGTGTGGTCTGAAGCTGTGTGTCGTGTCGTTGCAGTCTGGAGTGGATCTGACCAAAGACAATATGGCTCTGCAGCGGGTGCGAGAGGCTGCGGAGAAGGCCAAGTGTGAGCTGTCTTCCTCTCTGCAGGTGAGTGCATGTTTTATAGATACTGTGAATTCAGACATACTACTGTTTTCACATACTGGATAGTCTCCAGAAGCAGGGTTGAAGAAGTGTTATAAGCAACACAACCTCTCAGCCTGTGCAGAGATGGTGTGGAGCAGAGACACTGAAAGATCACGAGCACATCACACTAAATCTGATTACACGTACTAAACAATGTTGCATTTTCAAAACCATGCATTGTTAGAATTAATAAAGTTACAATTAACTGGTGAATAACATGCACTGATGTGTGGTTTTATGCAGTTATTTATGCACTTTTTTTGTTTATGGAGCTTGGCATTAGTAAATATAGCCACAAAAATAGAGCCACTAGCTCGTTCAGTGCTCTTTTTAAAGCAGTGGTTCTTAATCCAAGGCCAGTTATTAAGAGCATTTACAGCCCTGTCTATTTTAACATTATATTTCAAGTTTTCTGAAGTCATATAATAACCTTGGGTGAGGAACAGCCTGGAATTTAAAAGGACTAAAATGGCGTCATTTACTTGCCCTTATGTTGTTTTTAACCTCTTGTAGTTTCTTCTGTGGACCATTAAATATTTTGGTTACCATTAATACTTCCGTTCTACGAACAAACTATTTTTTTTTATTTAGAAAAGGTCAAACAGCTGATGTGAGTACATGACACTATTCATTTTTTTGGGTGAAACATCTCTTTTAAAGAGACAGTTCTCCCAAAAATGAAGATTCTGTCATTAATTACTCACCCTCATGTCGTTCCAGACCCGTAAGACCTTCCTTCATCTTCAGAACACAAATTAAGATTTTTTATGAAATCCAAGAGCTTTCTGACCCTCCGTAGACAGAAAGGATATTACCACAATCAACGCACAGAAACATAATAAGCCCATTGGAAAAGTAGAAAGTAGACAACGCTGATTACGTTCTGGGGTACTCTCCAAAATGACAGAAGACGGTAACTAGGGGAGAAGAATTGCGGTTTTATTACAGTTTTCTTTGCATACAAAAAGTATTCTCGTAGCTTGAACAAGAGCCCTGCGCGGCGGGACTGTTTTCTTAAACCCGCACCCGCCCGCTCCCGCTGAATTTCTGACCAGGACCGCCCGCTCCCGCAACCTGCGTGTTCCACTCCCGCCCACAGTGTTTGTGTCCGCTCCCGCGGACTTTCTCTCAGAGCTTGTGAAAAATTTACACAAATTAGAGGTCTGCACGGGCTTTAAACTGAAGCCCGAACCCGGCCCGTACCCGAGATCGTCTGACCCGACCCGAGCGGCACAGTTAAATTTAGAGCCCGAACCCAACCCGAAGTCTTTTTTTTTTTTTTTTTTCACAACGAATAGCCAATTTAAAATAAATAAAAAATAAGATGCTGTATTTCATGATTGCATGCAAGGGCAGTAAACAAATACATGTAAAGAAACAGATTCATCAAGGCTCGGCCAGTTCACAAGGCAAAAGAAAAAACACTTAACAGTTATGAAAGTTTATCAATTCTGCCGAGTTTTTGAATGGTTGACAAGACGATAATTCTTCCACCGTGCAAATAATGGTAATTTTCGTCAGTTAAGGCTCGTTAGCATTCGGCCTGCTTTAAATCGGACACAGAGATGTAGTGCGGTAAGATCGCATTTATTTGAGAGAGAGAGAGAGAGAGAGAGAGAGAGAGAGAGAGAGAGAGAGAGAGAGAGAGAGAGAGAGAGAGAGAGAGAGAGAGAGAGAGAGAGAGAGAGAGAGAGAGAGAGAGAGAGAGAGAGAGAGAGAGAGAGAGAGAGAGAGAGAGAGAGAGAGAGAGAGAGAGATGAAAGTTGCGTGTGTGAACCTGCGTCTGCGCATCTCTCTCTACAAGCAATGAGGCTTAGTTACTTCAAAAACATTTTACCCCCTCATTGCAGAGAAATATAACGTTGAGAGTCAGTAGCCTATCGAAGCTATTTTACTAATAAAAGTTTCCGTGCTGTGTTCGCTGCGCGATCTCTATGATATCTGTGTGCAATAATGTGTGTGTGTGCGTCTATGAAAGCAGCGAAGCCTGCATATAGCAACAAGCCCGAGCCCGAGGCTATTCATTAAACATTAACCCGAACCCGACCCGAGCCCGACGGGTCCCGAAATACTTTCGGGTCGGGTTCGGGTTAATGTTTAATGAATAGCAGACCTCTAACACAAATACGATCAGACTAAATATTCGTTCAAGTTAACATCCAGAATAACAGGCTTTAAACATGACAACGTTTAAATAAGATGAAGTAATGCTAAACCAAAGCACCACACCTGACAAAAACATTTTTTTGGGGGGGTATTTTTTTTTTATTGGTGTTATAAAACATTAACCGTTAAAACAAAGCCACAACTAGCGGCACCTCAGTTTTTAAACGTAGGTCTACTGCATGATACACATGCGCCAAACGATTAACTAAAACACTTTTACTGTTAACAAACATTTTAACTAGGCTAAATAAGCCAAAGCATAATATGAAATATCTAACTTATTAAATAAATAAACATAGAACTTAGAAAATATGTCGCCTCAGGGCAGAGGTGCCAGATTTATGTTCGTTGTAAACGAACACTTTTGCACATTTATCACGACTTACTAAGTTTAACTCTTTCCCAAATTTTTCTCAGTGACAATTGAGAATTGTTTCCAGATATCTGACTTGCTTTGCTTTGCTTTTGTCAAGTAAACAGCAGCTTTCATTTCTTCTCAAATTCTTGCATTGACTCCCATTTCTAATACACGCCAAATCCCACCGTTCCCTGCGGGTCTCCCGCTAAATTTTCTTCCCGCCCGCAGCAAAGGTAAAACCACCCCGCTCCCGTGAGATTTGCGTTGGTTCCTGTGGGAGCCCAAACCCAATGCAGCCCTCTAGCTTGAACCCCTGATGTCACATGGATTATTTTAACAATGTCCTTGCTACACTTCTGAGCCTTGATCGTGTAAGGACCCTTGCTGTCTATGGAGGGTCAGCGAGCTCTTGGATTTCATCCAAAATATCTTCATTTGTGTTCTGAAGATGAACGAAGGTCCTATGGGTTTGGAACGACGTTAGGGTGAGTAATTAATGACAGAATCTTCATTTTTGGGTGAACTGTCCCTTTAAGTCTGACTTTACTGCTCCTCCTCGCTTCCACTGAAGCACTCAAATCAGTTATCATTTTAATTGGAGAATAGCGCTCAACATCAGGTCGAACATGTCAAACCTGATCGCCGTGTTTACATATTACTGAATAGTCTGTATGTTTTTAGGCAACAGATTATGCCTTTGATTTTGGAATATACAAAAGGAAAGGCTACTTCTGTTGTTCCACCAATCGACGTGTGGTTAGCATGTGACCATTTGGGCTTATATAATGGTTTATAAAATGTGACGCTGTCTGTGAAATCCAGGCTCAAGTCTCAATCTAATTATGAGATCAGCATCAAAGTCTTGTTACATTTTCACAGAATGTTCTTTAGCTTATGAAGGATGATTTTATGCAGAAAATGGTAAATCACCAAAAAATGACTTTAGCTGGGTTTTCACAGGCAGGGTCACATAGTTTCAAAATGTCTATCATATGTAATACTAGCTTGTGATGATGAATTAGTGAGTTGGGATGAGTTTTCAGCATGCAGTGGTTGTTGCAGGTGTAGTAAGTGTGGTTATATTTCTGCACACAGACGGACATCAACCTGCCGTACCTGACGATGGACGCCTCTGGCCCCAAACACTTGAACATGAAGCTGACCCGCTCTCAGTTCGAGGGCATCGTGGGGGATCTGATCCGCAGGACCGTGGCGCCCTGTAAGAAGGCCATGCAGGACGCAGAGGTGTCCAAGAGTGACATTGGAGAAGTGCTGCTGGTGGGAGGAATGAGCCGCATGCCGAAGGTGAGCACAGCTTCACTCTAGTGTTTGATCCAGGCACGCATGTGATCCGCTGATTAACTTCAAATTCAACCATAATAGAGTGAACATTTATCAATTGTACATAGGGACGGGTGATATGGGCTAAAAAATATATCATGATATTTCTGGTATTTATTGCGATAATGATATTAATGACGATAATTCAGGGAATCCTGGTTCTTCTCAAACTTTTTATACCACCTCAGAAAATATTGTCACTCCAATTACCACCATGATGACCAACATTAAAATACAGTAGCGTAGTATACCTTACTATTCAGCTACAGCTCTGCACAGTTCAAAAACTAGGTGTTTTATTGCTAAAACGAATATTTATTGTTGTCTGCCACTTTAACTTTGTAAATACAGTTTGAACATTAACACTGCACTGTGATTACATACAAGTAAATAAAAAACTTAATGACTAAATTAAAATGTGTTCTACCTAAGAGTTAAATAAACTGTACTGTACGTAAATGTAAAAAAAACCCACTTTACTCAACAATTAAATTAACATGTATTCCCCCGGTTTCACAGACAAGGCTTAAGCCTAGTCCCAGACTAAAATGTAATTCTGAGCTGTTTGGCATGAAAGATGTACACAAGTCATGTTTTTCTCTAAGACACGTTTATAAAACTTACTTAAATGTCCTAATTGAACTATGGCCTGATCCTGGCTTAGTCTAAGCCCTGTCTGTGAAGCCAGGCCATTGTGTTTAACATTAATTTATATTTAATTCAGTGATTCCTCTGCGTACCACTAGAGGGAGTACCAGTGGTACACGTACCACACTTTGAGAACCACTGAGCTAGAGAAAAGTATTATCTTTCCTATTTTTACCCAAAACAGGGTGTTGTGAGCATTACTGAGTACACTCATAATGTAATGACTGTTTAATTCATACTGGAAGCCAGAGGGCGCCCTCACGCAGAAACTACACACATGCACAGAAGTAATACTACTGATGACGCACCGGGAAATCCCTAATATGGACAAAAGTATCCAGTTATCGCTGAATAAAATGCACATCGGAGAAATTTTAACTGATGAAACTTGAAGACATTAAACATACAATATATGGCTTATCTGTGTGCTTCAAGCAATCTTGGGTATTTTTATAAGGAAATTATATTTATAATGCAATGCTGATCTACATAGCATTTATCACTGTATATAATACTATCATTCTGTAATATGAAACCAAGTCTGGTCACAAAAATAAGTATTTCAAACACTCGACTACATAATTTAATTTGGAGAAAAAGCACGTCAATAAATGATATCTTTGTTGGACAACAGGTTTGTAAACGGGCTCATACACATGCTACTGTAGTAGTTATTCAGACTGATTTTTTGTGCACTGTACAGCCATAATCAGCTCCAGATTGTAGAAGGAGCTCCTTGTTTAGTGATAAACTCCTCAATTTCACGTCCGACTTCTGCGATGTCGCTCCGCACGGTCGCACACAGAAATGTCAACAACTAGATTTAATCGTTATTATCACGGGAAGACTAATTCTTATCATGTGGAGAATTTATACCGGTGTATCACAAACGATAAGATATCACCCGTCCCTAATTGTACGTGTTTTCTGGGGGTGTAGCAGTACATGTATCAAAAACTGGACGGCCGTAGACAGCTGACTCCTAAAGATACCAGCGCAATAACACACTCTGCAAAATATCATCTGATTATCGTTATCGATAAAATCCTAGAAATTAGAGATTATTGTTTCGGAGTGTCTATATACACTAAGTGCAAGTAACCAGTCTTGTTGGCAGAGGCTATTTACACTAACTCCGCCCACCAACGTGTGTTTGGGGCAGTCAACCCTGAACAAAGACACTCATTAAACATCAGTTTCAGTGGCGTAGATGATAAGAGACGTGCTTTTTGACGCGATCAACCCGAGTTTGAACCCGCCTTTTGCCAAACTTTTTTACTCCCTTTTCAAATCTCATATCGCATCAGAAAGGCATTTATTTTCAATAAAAATGAAGGAAATAATCAAAGTTGAAAAAGTATCGGGTAGGTGTAGGGAGGGCTTTATTGTCCCAATAAGGTGGCATTCATTTAATAATTTGAATTAAAACTATAATTTACACTCAATACGTTATTATTGCATACTGTTTTATAATGTACTACAATACTGAGGTGCAGATAATTGCCACTATTTGCAACAAGTAGTATAAATAGCAGAAAATCTTGCTATTTTAAGTGTAAATAGAATCTATAGCTATTTACACTTAGTGTAAATAGCCGCTGCCTTATTGTTTTGTCAGTATCGCACCGCTCTAGTTGAGCCGCTGCTTCATCCCTGCACATGTGCGTCCTCAGGTCCAGCAGACGGTCCAGGATCTGTTCGGCCGCGCTCCCAGTAAGTCTGTGAACCCCGATGAAGCCGTGGCCATCGGAGCGGCCATCCAGGGAGGCGTTCTGGCCGGAGACGTGACCGACGTGCTGCTGCTGGACGTCACGCCTCTGTCTCTCGGCATCGAGACGCTGGGAGGAGTCTTCACCAAACTCATCAACAGAAACACTACCATCCCCACCAAGAAGAGCCAGGTATGCTGATGCGGTCTCAACCTCGTGTCGCTCACGCCTCGTCAAGATGGAGGTTTTTATACTGAATTAAGCTTCACGAGGCACTTATTTGAATCTTTTTTTTTTTTTTTTTTTTTTTTTTTTTTAATGCCATTTTTAATTTTTATTTTGTTTATATATATAAAGTGTTCACCTATTTGAAACACAATATATTTTAATGAAACCTTAGAGATTTCTATTTCAGCCTAACTTTGATGCTTCAAAAAGTTAATAAAAACGTCGTAAACATAATTCATATGAATCAAGCAGTTTAAATCAAATCTGCTGACGTGACATGATCATTATATATGATGAGCAGATTTAACATATGCTTTTATTCACATAAATATTGATCAGCGTGCATAAAAGGAGCTCTTCACATGGTAAACAGCTTAACTGAACTTATCTGGTACATGAGATCAAATCTTATTGGTTCTTGAGCTTCTGTCACATAACTGTTGTGCTTTATGTATGTGCACTGATCAGTGTTTGTGATATTCACCGATTTAATTAACAGGAACAAATATTTAATTTAGGCATTTAAAGCGAGACATGAATTAAACTGCTTAATTCTTATGAAACTTCAGCATTAAAGTTTTGGTGGAACTTATGTCATTTCAAACACATTCTTTCAGCAGAGTAAATTATTGAATTTTGGTTTATATCATTTTAATAATTTTTATTTACATATATCTGTGTACTGTGTATATTATGCATATATAAATACACACACACAGTATATATTTTATAATTTATATTATACTTGCACTGCCCTCCAAAAGTTTGGAAACACCCCTGTGCGGTTTTGGATGATATCTGCATAAATCCTTATCATTTTTTGGTGCAAATACTGTACATTAAAGTAACTTGACATTATCATTGAAGACCAGCAATAATAATTTTAATTTTGATTACATAATGTCAATATATACATGTCAAAGTCAGACATGCTGTGATGCCTGGTTACTGGTTTAAACTTGATTTTTTACTCCGCACACCTTAATAGCTTCAACAATTGATTGATAATTAAGTTTAGAATACAATCAACCAATTAGAACACAATTTAGGTCAGATAGTCTACAAATATTACATTTAAAATTTAAGTTTTTTTCTATGTATAAACTGTTTGTAATAAAATATGTTTTTGTAGGTTGTGTTGTCCCTTATCAGTGCAAAATTATCACAAATTAAAAAGGATTCATGACAATATTGTCCAAAACCCCATTTTCTACAGTGTTTCCAAACTTTTGGAGGGCAGTGTATATATATATTGAATATATAAATGTAACATATTTTTCTGGAATATATACATGCATGCGTGTGTATTTATATATACATAATAAATATACACACACAGAACACACACACATTATGTAAACAAAACTTTTATTTTGGATGCGATTAATGCACTAAAAAAAATGTCAATGTACTAATATAAGAGATGTTGGTAAAAGGCTGAAGTATGTCACATCTTTCCTGGCTGTGTTGCTCAGCCCGAGTGTGTCTGTATGGTTTGAGGGTAACACTGGCTGGTGTTGATGTGCTCCTCAGGTGTTCTCCACCGCTGCTGATGGACAGACTCAGGTGGAGATCAAGGTTTGTCAGGGAGAGCGAGAGATGGCCACAGACAACAAGGTCCTGGGACAGTTCACCCTGGTGTGTGCTCTGGGACAGAACACATTTACACACACTGTGCAATACACAATGAAGAAGCAGCTGGAGAATAACTGTTTTCTCATATCGACTGGTGTTTGTGTGCTGAACAGGTCGGCGTCCCTCCGGCTCCTCGTGGAGTCCCGCAGATTGAAGTCACCTTTGATATCGATGCGAACGGGATCGTTCACGTCTCCGCTAAAGACAAGGGCACCGGCCGAGAACAGCAGAGTAAGTCCAGACAAAAATCAATGATATTTGTGACCCTGGAGCACAAAAGCAGTCTTAAGTCGCTGGGGTATATTTGTAGCAATAGCCAACAATACATTGTATGGCTCAAAATTATACATTTCTCTTTTATGCCAAAAATCATTAGGACATTAAGATCATGTTCCATGAAGATATTTAGTAAATTTCCTACCGTAAATATATCAAAACTTAATTTTTGATTAGTAATATGCATTGCTAAGAACTTAATTTGAACAACTTTAAAGGTGATTTTCTCAATATTTAGATTTTTTTCCACCCTCAGATTCCAGATTTTCAAATAGTTGTATCTCAGCCAAATATTGTCCTATCATAACAAACCATACATCAATGGAAAGATTATTCATTCAGCTGATGCATAAATCTCAATTTAAAAAATTGACTCTTATGACTGGTTTCGTGCTCCATGATCACTTATGCTATTCCCAAAGGAAAATCCAGACTTTTTCTTTAATCTTTCACTAAAATATAACAACTTGCTCCACTTCTGAAGTGACTTTGACCTCTTATTAGTGGTATTGGTTAATGTTAACCAGTTCTCAAAAAAAGATGTTTAAGCCGTTGTTTTAGGCTGATGTAATGTGGCTGAAAGTTACTGCAGAAATGAGCACACTGTACACTGTCTGTCTGTGAAGAGGAGACGGTCAATAAAAAATCAATTTTAGTTGAATTTGAAATAAAAATGTGCATTTGAACGCAAAAGCAGTTCAATTGAATGTTAGGTGTGCTTACAGGAGCATCATCAGTGCCAGTTTTTCCTTCAAAATATTAGAGAAATATACAAGCTCAGTGCGGAGGAGATCTTGATTAGGTTAAAACCCAAACCAAGCCATTCACACAGAACACGTATTCAGCGCATTATTTTAGACGCACGACTGCTGCACTCACGTCTCACACAAGAGATGCATAGAAAGCCATGTGAAGTTAAGAGTTTAAACTTTTAGAAAACGCGTGGAGATTTATTCCATTTCAATGCATCTCGTATGTGTGATCGGTGCTTCGGCTCATTGACTTAAGCTATGCATAAATACATGATGCTGTTTTGTTCAGAATTTATGCAATTTACTAAATTATATTTGATTTATGTATGTTAATTTAGATGTTATGCACTTTTTTTTTTTTACTCTTATTTCATTGCATTGAATAAACCATTGAATGCACTGCATTATTTTGCTCATTGCACCCTCCTGTGGCCTTGAGAGACGAGCTAAAAGTTTCTTTAAGTCTTATTTAATATGCATATAAAACATATTTTTTTACATTTCATGTTTGACTGTTAAAACAAAATGTGTTGTTTGTCTTAATAAATTGGGTAAATTAAAAACACAGTGGTTAAATTTAACCTTTTTTGTATTGCTCTGTTTTAAAAAAGGTTATTAAAAATTATCGATAATGAACGATATGAAACATTGTATCGTTGATGCATTTTTTAGCTATACGCCCAGCCCTACCAGAAATGTTGAATATGTCTTTATGAAAAACATTGATCTCTCATTATTTCATGCTTGTGCCTCCAGTTGTCATCCAGTCGTCTGGCGGCCTCAGCAAAGACGACATAGAAAACATGATCAAGAACGCTGAGAAGTACGCAGAGGAGGACCGGAGACGGAAGGTAGCGTCTCTAATCTACTTCTGACCACTTCATCTCACCACTAAGAGTTGTCTCTTAAAACCTCTTCACAAAGCTGCTGAGACACACTTGTACTAAAGGAATAGAGAGAAGTGTTAAGCTCAGAGTAAGGGGGCGGGGTTTACCTCGTTGCTATGGGTGATGTCAGCATGCTCATTAACTATGCACACAGTGATTGGCTGATAGTCTCTGTCAGAGATTTATTCATAGAAATATTGTAGAGTGTGATTTTATGTTGCCATATTCAAATAAAGGTTTAAAAATAAGTGTTAATTGCCACATTCAAAAAGATTTTAAAATGTAGGCTGTGTCAGTAATTAAACAAGTATATGTTCAGCTAATAGTCAGCCTCTTACATGTGCTTCTCCATAAACAATTAGTGAATATGCATATTTACATTTATGCATTTAGCAGACGCTTTTATCCAAAGCGACTTACATTGCATTCAAGTTACAGTTTCTACATTTTATCAGCATATAAACAGCCTTTTAATTAACAGTAGAATAATCTACTGTTGCAATGATAGCAAGACATGCAAATGTAAAATAAAACGATACTGGACACAAGAACAGCTGTTACTTCTTGCTCAGCTGATTAATGAAAACAAGGATATAATCAAAGGAGAATCTGGAGTTGTGATAACCTCCAAAACCAAAGGTGATGCCTTTTTAAAAGCTCATTATCGTCAGATGTTTCTAATATGTTTCTGTTCAGAGGCAGATTGACAGAAACAGTTATTTTAGGATAGTTTGTGTCTGAGGACTCCTCTTCACGACTCCTAACCTTTCACAGATTTAGGAGATAGTTTTAGTGCTGAAACACTCTTAGAGCAAGATTTTAGGAGTCTTAAATTTAGGATTGACGCCCATTATTTTTAATATTTTCTCCTAAATCAGTGAGTTATGAGCTACTTTTAGCCTGAAGCTGTTTTGTGAACACGGGCCCAGATGTGTCAAACCTGTTTTAACATCTTGTGTGACAGGATCGCGTGGAAGCGGTGAACATGGCCGAGGGCATCGTGCACGACACCGAGTCAAAGATGGAGGAGTTCAAGGATCAGCTGCCGGCTGATGAGGTCTGACCCTGCTGCTGTCTGAAGAGATGAACCACGCTCTTCTAGACGAGTTTAACGCTTCATCTCTTTCTGCAGTGTGACAAACTGAAGGAGGAGATAGCTAAAGTACGAGAGCTGCTCTCACGGAAGGACACGGAGACGGGAGAAAACATCAAACAAGCGGCCACAAACCTGCAGCAGGCGTCGCTCAAGCTGTTCGAGGTGGCGTACAAGAAGGTGCGCTCTTCAGCGTCTCAGAACACTGCTGTGTGACTCAGAGCTGAGCCGCTCTCACCACGCTTGTGTGGAAGAGATTTCTATTCATTTGATTGTTTGATCATCCAAAAACTGAGATTTATTGACAAATAAAACGCTTTTGGAAGCGTATTACAATTATTTATAATAATTTTCAATAAATTGACTGTTTTGGAAGAGGATTTGAAAGATTTAAAGTTTCATAATGATGATAATAGTTTATTATTATTATTATTCAATCAGAGGACTGTTTTGGAAGAGCATTAGTTATTTTAAATTATTATTAATAGTATTATTATTATCATTATTATTAATAATAATAACAACAACAATAACATTTCAGTAAATTGACTTTGAAGAGCATTATTTAAAATTTATTAATGATATTATTAATTATATATATATATATATATATATATATATATATATATATATATATATATATATATATATATATATATATATATTTATTTTTATTTTTTTAATCTAATAATATTCAATCAGTGGATTGTTTTGGTAGAGCATTAGTTATTTTAAATTATTATTATTATTAATATTATTTAATAAATTGGATGAGGATTATTTAAAGTTTAATAATAGTAATTGTTATTAAAAACAAATCAATCAGTGGACTGTTTTGGAAGAGCATTAGTTATTTTAAATTATTATTAATAGTATTATTATTATTATCATTATTATTAATAATAATAACAACAACAATAACATTTCAGTAAATTGACTTTGAAGAGCATTATTTAAAATTTAATAACAAAAATCATTAATTATACTTTTTTTTTTTTTTTTAATCTAATAATAAAAATAATGTTATTCAATAAGTGGACTGGACTCTCTTGGTAGAGCATTGGTTATTTTAAATTATTAATAATAATGATAATAATAATAATTATTATTTTATAAATTGGATGAGGATTATTTAAAATTTAATAATAGTAATTGTTATTGTTATTATTATTATTATTATTATTTGTATTTTTTTTTTCAATCAGTAGACTGTTTTGGTAGAGCATTAGTTATTTTAAATTAATAATAATAATAATAATAAAGATGTTTAATAGTGATCAGGTTTAAATGTAGACAAATGTAGATTGTCAGAATTTTACCTGAAATACTGTCTTTTACGCTTGATTGTATTCATTATTTTTGTGCAGGTCTGTCACCCGATGGCTGTAATAATAATAATGTGAAATGTGTTGTGTTTGTCAGATGGCGTCGGAGCGGGAAGGCGGCTCCAGCTCGGGCTCCGGCTCAGGCTCCGGCTCCAGCTCCGGCTCCGGCTCCTCCGGAGAGACCGGAGAGAAGAAGGAGGGTCAGCAGTGAAGCCGGAGCGCTGGAGTGTGTTTGGACTGAACGGATGCGGAGCGTGAAGGAGTTTCCCTCAGCAGCATACTCACCTTACTCTCACACACACTGTTTCTCTGAACTATATTGTCCTGGCTCCTCATCCCCCTCCTTCAATATCTACAAGTTCAAACTGAGTTATTGTGTCTGCTGAGAATAATCAGCGTTAAGGTGATCATAGACACGACTCCAGTCATCCAGACACACATTCCTGCCTGAGGCCTGTGTTAAAGATCTCATTTAATGCTTTGTGGATTTGTTTGGGAATGAATGTGTGGCTGAATGACTTCAGGATGTCTAAGTATTTATAATATCAGGACTTCATTGTTTCAAGACACCAATGTTTTATTTTTAAATGACATATATCTGTTCTGTCCATCGGTTCTGTTTAAATCGCTCACATGTTTGAGCTGAGAGGATGAAACTCAATAATATCTGATGTGGAATTGATAGTGCAGGCTAATTGTTATAATTTGCTGATCATACCAGCATTGAATCCGGAGCAGTGTCCTTCCAGAAGCAGAGACGTGAGGAACAGAGATATCTGAGCTGAACCCATCTGATCTGCTGTACTAGAGACTTCTTGTTTGATTTAAATCAGTGATGTGTTGCTGTTATGAACGACTGTGAAAGTGAATTACGTTCTGTTCGTCTCATAACAGCTCAATATAACATGACTTTCTGCTTCATTAAAGATCGTCCTGTATGTACAGTAGCTCTGTATAAAGGCTGATGTCTGTTCAATTGTTTAATGTTCATTATGGAACTGAACGATTTAATAGGTTTAAAGAAAGTAATATTCCAATGCAGTCTTTTATAATAAAATTGTGTTTGAACTCATATGTGTGAGTGCTTTTTGGTTGAGGTTTGTGTTTTGAGCGTCTCTGTCATGCATGTGAAAAAACTGATTATTAATAACAGAACAGTGTGTGGTCTGGGCATCAGGTGTCCTGAATATAATCTAAATGATGTTCCCTCTAATCAGTTTTTTGATTTTGGATAAATGCATGGCATTTTTTGTTAGCGGAACCCTTTTAGTACCATTTGATTTTATGGTACTAATATGTCTCAAATTCTTCACTTTAGTTGATTATGGTAAAATGCATGTCCACAGGAAAGGTAGAAACTAAGAATATGAACCTGCACACATTGTTGAACATTAAAAGCAACACCGAGATGAACATTTACTGTAAACTGAGACGCTGAGAACTATAGAAGCTCTTTCCTCCGAAGGATGATTAAAAATAAAGATAATTGTGATGACTTTTTCCTCAATTCAGTCATAATT
>CM041813.1:34722286-34774786 GCA_023376895.1 Aspiorhynchus laticeps
TGTCTGGGCATTCGTGTCTGCCTTTTCTGTGTGTCTTTACCTAACACTCAAACCACAGCAAGTCATAAGTGTAAACTCCTAATGCAGCATGTCTTCAGGATGCATGAGTTTCCCCAGGACACGATCTCTGACCAGGGAGCGCAGTTCATCTCTCAATTTCGAAGGCTTTTGGTCAATTGATAGCGCATCTTCCCCACATTTCACATTTGAAGCCTGTTGTCTAATCTCCTCTGTACTGACGCTTTCCAATGAGCTTGAGCTGAACTGACCTAAAGACCTAATGTGATTGCAGTGATGCATTTTAATGGTAGGTTTATTTGAACAGTGAGAGACAGAATAACAACAAAAAAACACATTTCAAGAAAGTTATAAATTGATTTGCATTTTAATTAGTCAAATAAGTATTTGATCCCCTATCAATCAGCAAGATGTCTGACTCCCAGGCGTCTTTTATACAGGTATTGAGCTGAGATTAGGAGCACTCTCTTAAAGTCTCAGCTTGTTACCTGTATAAAAGACACCTGTCCACAGAAGCAATCAATCAATCAGATTCCAAACTCTCCACCATGGCCAAGACCAAAGAGCTGTCCAAGGATGTCAGGGACAAGATTGTAGACCTACACAAGGCTGGAATGGGCTAAAAGACCATCGCCAAACTGTTTGGTGAGAAGGTGACAACAGTTGGTGCGATTAATCGCAAATGGAAGAAACACAAAATAACTGTCAATCTCCCTCGGTCTGGGGCTCCATGCAAGATCTCACCTCGTGGAGTTTCAATGATCATGAGAACGGTGAGGAATCAGCCCAGAACTACACGGGAGGATCTTGTCAATGATCTCAAGGCAGCTGGGACCATAGTCATCAAGAAAACAAATGGTAACACACTACGCCGTGAAGGACTGAAATCCTGCAGCTCCCACAAGGACCCCCTGCTCAAGAAAGCACATGTACAGGCCTGACTGAAGTCTGCCAATGATTCAGAGGAGAACTGGGTGAAAGTGTTGTGGTCAGATGAGACCAAAATCCAGCTCTTTGGCATCAACTCAACTCGCCGTGTTTGGAGGAGGAGGAATGATGCCTATGACCCCAAGAACACCATCCCCACCATCAAACATGGAGATGGAAACATTATGCTTTGGGGGTGTTTTTCTGCAAAGGGGACAGGACAACTGCACTGCATCAAAGGGACGATGGACGGGGCGATGTACCGTCAGAGCCAGGGCACTGAAGCCCGCCAGGGCATTGAAAATGGTTCGTGGATGGGTATTCCAGCATGACAATGTCCCAAAACACACGGCCAAGGCAACAAAGGAGTGGCTCAAGAAGAAGCACATTAAGGTCCTGGAGTGGCCTAGCCAGTGTCCAGACCTTAATCCCATAGAAAATCTGTGAAGGTTCGAGTTGCCAAACGTCAGCCTCGAAACCTTAATGACTTGGAGAGGATCTGCAAAGAGGAGTGGGACAAAATCCCTCCTGAGATGTGTGCAAACCTGGTGGCCAACTACAAGAAACGTCTAACCTCTGTGGTTGCCAACAAAGGTTTTGCCACCAAGTACTAAGTCATGTTTTGTGAAGGGGTCAAATACTTATTTCACTCATTAAAATGCTAATCAAATTATAACTTTTTTTAAATGCGTTTTTCTGGATTTTTTTGTTGTTATTCTGTCGCTCACTGTTAAAATAAACCTACCATTAAAATTATAGACTGATCGTTTCTTTGTCAGTGGGCAAACGTACAAAATCAGCAGGGGATCAAATAGTTTTTTTCCCCACTGTATATGCCGCTCTTTTGAGAATGGTATAACTGCAGCCTGGAGATATCCAAATGGGGGCGGGAACTCCAAAACGGGGTGGGAGCTCCAAAATAGGGCATGGCTTCCTCCCATTGACAGACAGGCACATGACACGAATGAGCAATTTCTTCTCCTACTCAACTTCAGCGCAAACTCCGCCCCACAGATGATTCTGAAGATTTTATTGATTGTGTCAATCAATGTGTTAATTTCCTATACTATGCTACATAATTGCTAACCCCTAACCCTACCCCACACCTGACCCTAACCTTAACCAGTGAATTTGGCTACAAGGTGGGCTTGGCGCTGAACAGCATGGTAAACAAAAGTTGCAGTTCAGGAGATAAGCAGTTAATAAGATTATGCGATATGATATCGTTCCGTAACTCCCCAACCGGACCTCACCGGACAATGGCACCTTTTTTTTTTTTGTTATCAATATTTTCTTTTTTTTTCACACATAACATAACATAACATAACAAAATATAACATAACATAACATAACATAACATAACATAACATAACATCCAAAATATAACAAAACAAAACAACAGACATATACTCAATAGCTCAAAGTCAAGTCAAAAGAGAGGGAGAGAGGGAAGGAAAATAAAAACACAAAACAAGTCACTCCTTTATACAATCACGTATATCAAAAAGAAAACACTGCCAAGCATCAACGGTCGAAGGCTTGGCCCCACCGACTCGCGCAGTTGTACATTCACACGTCACTATTTGCAGGAGGCTACGGATCCAATATGCCTCTCTACACATGTGTGGTGTAAACCAGTTCTGGATTATTGTCTTCTTCGCAGCTGTAAAACCAGCAAACAACATTCTCTTTTGCATTGAACTAATACAGAGACCAGAATCATCATTAAGAAGACACAAACTTGGGTTAACAGACCAATCAATTCGCAGTAATGATGACAAAACCAGGTTTACATGTGTCCATAGACTGATGACAACAGGACATTCCCAAAACATATGCAGAAAACTGCCCGATGATGTAGTGTTACATATATGGCAGTTCAAATTTGACTGTAGTTTCATTTTAAATCTTCTGTAAGGAGTTATGTATGCTCTATGAATGACTTTAAAGTGAATAAGACGATGAGCCAGATTTTTAGATGTTAAGCTGAGATTAGACCACACTCTCTCCCAGTCGACAGATAAATTAAGATCAGATAATTCCCTATTCCAAATAGTTTTAATAGAAAGAGGTTTTGTAATGCAATCAATAATTTTAGTATATATTAAGGAAACAGATGGCCGACCAGCAGATGGTGCAATCCAGTCCCGCATAGGACGAGAGGAAATGGAAGAAGACCAAGGAACGCCATACGCTTTGAGAGCAGAATGTAATTGAAGAAAGACAAAATATGCGGAGGCTGGTAGACAAAATTTGGCCCTCAATGTCTGAAATGAACAGAGGCCCTGGTTATCATATATATCACCGCACGTGTTTACACCCAAAGAGGACCAAGAGGGTTGGACAAATGGACGATTTCCGCATACAAAGTTAAAATTGTGCCATAAAGGTGTACTGTGATAATGGCACATTTTTAGTTACACCCAGCATCACTACCCCTCCTACCCTGCGAATCATGAGCCCCGGGATGCCCCTGTTGCTTAAAACAAAGCGATAGAGTAAAATCTTTCCCCTGCGCTGCGCTGGGACAGCTCACGGGAGAGCTCGTGGGTGATTCTCATTTATATCATTAAGCAGAGGTTCAAACTCCGGTCCGAACACCACTGGTCACGAGCTTTGGGCTCTGCTCCCACGAAGAATATTGATTTATATAGCATATTTTATTTTAGATCAAATAGAAACAATGTTTAATTTATAAAGTTTTATTTTGAAATGTAAGTCAATAACTATTGGCTGAAGCCAGAGCCAATGGTGAAAGTCTTTACGCGAATAGACCCCACCCCATTTTGGAGGTTCTGCCCAATTTTGGAGTTCACGCCCCATTTTGGAGATCTCCGGTCTGTAGTTAAACCTATTGGGGGCAGCTCATTGACATTGACATTGCTCATTGACATTGACGAGCGCTTTTGAGCCACTGCACTGAGCTGGAGCACGGTAAATTAATTAGAATTTTTTAATCAAGTGGGCCGCGCGGGCCATTCGTCAGGGCCAAATGGAAGGATATACGTACATTTACTACAATTCATTTTTTATATATTTACACAAAGGGCCAGCCCACATTGTACAGTGGCCCAGATGGCCAGTCCGCCACTGATTTACATAATATATGTGTTTGTACTGTGTATATTTATGTAAACACACACATGCATGTATATTTAAGAAAAATATGTTAAAATATTTATATATAATATCAATTATATGAATATAAATATACAGTACATGGAAATATTTTCAAAATATATACTGTAGGTGTGTGTATTTATATATACATAATAAATATACACAGTACAGATGTGTTACGTGTATGTTCCTGTTGAGTTCCTGTTTTGCCTTATTTGGTTTTGTTCCGGTTCTCATTAGTTTATCATCATTCATTCTTATCACCTGTCTTAATTAATCTTCTTGTTTGTTCCTTTGTTCCCTGCCTTTATAAGTCCTCAGTTCTCCCCTTGTCTTTGTCTTTGATTGATTTTATTTTATTGTAAATCATGTGTTGATGCTTATTAAAGACTCCTTTCGTTTACTCCTGCGTTGGGTGCTTATTTCTACAACCACGTACCGTAACAGAATCCAAGACCAAAAACAGAAGATAGTTTATGGAGACCACTGCGCGCTTCGCCGTCCTGGCCTGCCGAGATCTCCCGCTGGAGGAGTTT
The DNA here is from genome assembly GCA_023376895.1 of Aspiorhynchus laticeps. Lineage (NCBI taxonomy): Eukaryota > Metazoa > Chordata > Actinopteri > Cypriniformes > Cyprinidae > Aspiorhynchus > Aspiorhynchus laticeps. The sequence continues at coordinate 34,726,888 of CM041813.1, forward strand.
GCGCGAGAGTTCAGCGGGCTCGCTGTGTGGATGGGGCTTCAAGCCCGCCGTCATGCCCGCCGCTGCCGTCCGCGGCTCCTCGTCATGCCCGCCGCCGTCCTCTAGCCTCTCTCTAGCCCGCCGTCCGCAGCTCCTTCATGCCCGCCATCCGCTGCACAGGTGCCTCTGGGAATACTCGTCGTTTATGATGGAATGTCTTGGAGCCCAGAATGCTCCCCAGAGCTCGCTCCCGTGTCAGCTCCAGCCCAAGAGCTTGCTCCCGTGTCAGCTCCAGCCCCAGAGCTCGCTCCAGGATGCTCTCCTGAGTCTCCTTCGCCTCCGCTGGTCCCAGCCAGCTCCACTCCTCCAGAGCGCCCCCAGAATTCCTAATTCTCCCCAATAATTTTTTTTTTTTTGGGGGGGGGGGGGGCAGCATATAGCCAAGGCCATAGTGGCCAGGCCAAGGGCCAAGGCCACGGAGGCGGATCTGCCATGGCCCCCCGAGTCTCCTGATCCGCCATGGCCCCCCGAGTCTCCTGATCCGCCATGGCCTCCCGTGTCCCCTGATCCACCATGGCTCCCGGGTCTGCCTGATCGGATCAGGCAGACCCGGGAGCCATGGTGGATCAGGGGAAATCGCCCACCCACCCTCCCCGATGGTACTGTTACAGCGCGGGACGCGCCTTCCGGGAGAGGGGCGAACTGTTACGTGTATGTTCCTGTTGAGTTCCTGTTTTGCCTTATTTGGTTTTGTTCCAGTTCTCATTAGTTTATCATCATTCATTCTTATCACCTGTGTTAATTAATCTTCTTGTTTGTTCCCTGCCTTTATAAGTCCTCAGTTCTCCCCTTGTCTTTGTCTTGGATTGATGTTAGTTTATTGTAAATCGTGTTGTAAATCGTCCTGCGTTGGGTGCTTATTTCTACAACCACGTACCGTAACAAGATGCATATATTATGTTAACAAAAACTTTTATTTTGATGCGTTTAATCATGATTAATCGCTTGACAGCACTGCATTTAATAGATTGCACTTTAAAAAATTATTTTTTTTCGTGGTTGCATTTACACTGTTCTGACCAGCAGGTGCAGGGCCACTGCTGGCCAAATAGGTGCCCTAAGCAGAACTGTATTGTTGTGCCCCCTCCCCCAAATAGTATGGATGTAAAAAACAAAAACAAAAAAAAACACCCACTATAGGGTCAAAATAGAACTTTTATAAAATATAAAAGTAAATAAATAAATAAATTGTAATTCAATTGTATTATATACAAATTACAATTTTAGCTCTAGACAGTTACCTGTGGCTATTATTTTATTAATACAGTTGTCTGATTGATTTTATAGTCTCAAGCATTCAGAAATCACACAAAAGAAAATTGAGCAGTTTTACTACGATAAAACCGTGGTTAATTTTTATAAGGGTTGTGATGTCCACATGTTTTGAAGACAGAGGCTGTAGCATTTCTATTGCAAAAAGGTGGCCAAAAATTAAAGATTAAGTGGATATTTGAATTAGCCTAAATGTTTGGTCAATATTAAAGGACTTGATCATTCTGTAAGTGTATTACCAGGCCTTTACAGGCATTTGTAACAATATGTAATGTAAATATCTAAATTGTTTATTTTGTATTACATTATGTATTTTAACAGTGTTTTTCAATGAAACCATAAAATTATTAACCAATCATTATTGCCTCATTGTTTTATATAATGCATTTTAAGTCATTTTAAAGGCTGTTGTTGGCTTAGGTCTGTTTTTATAACTTAAGATAATAAATTATCTTAATACTTCTTTATAAACTATAATTTGAAGTAACAAAACCATAATTAATTTATGGTTACCATGTCTACAAGAACCATGATTTTTGGTTTTATTCGTAGTAAACCCATGGCTAGTTTTCGTAAGAGAACATGGAATGTCAGAGAGAATATTATATGCGTTGATGGTGGTTAAATTATTACAGACATTAAAACACATTATTAAAAGTAATGCACGGCTTCATCTTTTTTTCGTTTTCTTTTCTTGGCGCCGGTTGGCTGATATCTTTTCACGGGCATAGCTATCCATCAATTATGATCATTTGCTTTTAAGGGTCACGGGCGCGAATGGTGCATCACGTGTGATTGGCCTACTGCCTACTGCATTTACCGTAAAACGCATTTTTTAAATAATTATATATATGTTAATGTTTAGATTTTTATTTATGTATATGTTGTTACGTCCTGTGACGTAATTTGTACTGTTATGGGGTCAGTTCAGAGTTTCTGTATGTTCTCTGTGTTCTTTTCTCTTTCCTGTGCTGCTGCTCTAATAGGAGCTGATTACTGGCACCTGATACTCGTTTGCTGATGACCAACTAACTCCTCATTCATTGGCTCCTCCAGAGAGGAAACCAGCTATAAAAGCCACCAAGAAAGCACAGTTGAGAGAGAGGAAAGGAGGAAGCTTGAGCCATCTCTCATCCCCAGACAAGTGTTGCTAGTTGTTGTTTTTCTTCTTGGTGTTCTAGATTGTCAAATCTAGCTCCTAATAATGTTGACTTTTTGGTAGTTCTTTATTTGATACTTGTTAACTCGATTATTTTATAATTTGTAGGGAGGAGGGTGCCATTTTCTTTTGTTAATTATTTTTCTCCTGGTTTTGGGTAAGTTAGGTAGTTAAGGAAGTGTTACTGTCTTTTTGTTTTGTTTTCCCCCCTGTGTTAGGTAAGTTAGATTTAAAATTGAGTAAGATTCCGTTTTGTTTGTTGTTTTGGCCTTACCCCCTTCTGAAGCCTATTTGCTTTGTTTTTGTGGTTTCTTTATGTAATAAATCAAATTTGTATTGGATCTTTCAGTGGTTGGCAGTGTTCTTTAGGGCTGGGACTGGGATGAGAGGCTCCATGTGGACTTTCCTTTAATTTTGTTACGTATTCCTCAATTCCCCTAGACTAATTATAAAACGGGAACGTAACAATGTATATGTTAATTGTAATACTAATATAGAACGAAACTGTTTTTTATTTTTTGAGCAACTGGGATGGTGCCCCCGTGAGAGTTAGTGCCCTATGCAAACTGCGTACTCTGCGTATAGGGAGCGGCGGTACTGAGCAGGTGTCACCTTTACGTGGCATTTTGAGCTCTTCAACGAGTGAATCATTTTTAATTAATTGGTTTAAATGACTCAATGTTTGGAAAAGCTTTGTTTCTCCCATCACTACCTGCCACCATGCGACCACAGACGTGCTGATGTGTGTAAACCTGCTTAATAATAATCCTAATCAGTGCGTTTAATGCTTACAGATGTTATAGAAATGAGATGAGGCAATCTTGTGTTGACTTAGTGGCATTTATTTGATAGTACCGGACCCGGCCAAGGCAGTCTGATATGACATATGCCGTAGAAAATGACTGGTTTGGCCCAACAGTTATTGGTTTGTTTCCACAGGCACTATGTGGCGTGTGTGAGGAACAGAAGAGGTGGAAGCTGCCCTGTGTTTACAGTCTCATCTGATCCATGTCCTCCTCCTCCTCTGATACAGAGGACTCTTTCTGGATGGTGCCGGACTCGCTGTGGTTTTCCAGGCCCAGGTCCCAGTCCTCATTCACTTTCTGAGGTAGACTGGCTAACAGCTCCTGACAACAGACAAACACACCGATTACGATTTGATTTCTTCCACCGCTCGTCTAAAAGCTTCATCTGTTTGAGTTTCCTCACCTGCTGTTTCTTTCTGTCTCTGTTTTTCACAGCAATCAGCAGGCTTTTGGTGAAGCTCTTCAGCTTTGAGAACTTCTGTTTCTGGCTCTGAAGCTCATTCTCAAGAAACTGCACTTCTTCATTCTGAGGAGACAAATCACCCAGATTTAAACACAATATTTCAAATATTCTCCTTTTGACAATAAATAAGTGGTTACACTTTATTTTGAACGTCCACTTTAGACATTCTACTAACTATAAGTAACTTTGTAACTACATGTCTACTAACTCTCAGTAGGGTAGGTTTAGGGTTAGTAGAATAAGTTGACATATACTTGCAAAGTTTCTCATAGTCTGTATGTTGTAGACCCATCAAAATAAAGTGTTAGAAGATATTAAGCAGACAGTCTACTAATACTCTAATGACTGCTAGTTGACATGTAGTTACTTACTGTTAGTAGAATGTCTAAAGTGGACTATAGAAATAAAGTGTTATCAAATAAGTTAGTCTCAGTGGATAAATAAAGCTGTGTCTGAAAGTTTAAAATAATGTGATGATAATAAGGTTTTACAGGCAAACTGTTACCACATATAGATTTAGTATATACTTTATCAGCATAGTAGGTAACCATGACAGTGTATAAATGTGACTAAAGCCTTATTCACACAGGATTAGTATTATCTGAGGACCTCGTGTGATTTAGAAATTACCCCCCCATCTGAATTTCATGTGGCACATTCACATGGGATAAGTGAAGCCTGTGATTTTACTTGAATTTACTGACTCATCTCCTGGATATGATGTGATATGATATGATATGATGTGATATGATATGAAAGTCCGGTTCTATGGTCCGGTTTGATGGATTAAAAAAAGAAATAGAAACAAATATAGTTTCGTGCCCTGAGTCGTTGACATTTCACCAGGTTAAAATCTAATAGCTCAAGCTTTACGCTTGGTTTATTTGTAACACTTTAACCTCGAAACCTTTTCAGTTTTCTCTTTCTGCAAACTGTATAGTTGTATGGTGTATAGAGATATGACCCAGCTCCCAAAATACTATCAAAACACTCTGACGCAGCCTCCTTTCTTCACGAAAGATGGATAAAAAGGCGCACAGGAAACAAAAACCTTGAAAAAATGATATACGACCCCACCAAATCACAGAGATGGTGATCCGCACGGGACTAATATCATCACAGGACCTCGGTGTTCGGCGAAATATGGTGGGTTTTTACTTTGCAAATTACAGACATGGCCGATTCAGGATTAAGATCACAGAAACCGCCACAATTATTACAAATCACTAGAGGTCACAGGTAATACCAATCCTGTGTGAATAGGGCTTACGGCTGAACATGTAAGACTGTGTGACAAGCCAAGGGACAATGGGAGGTTTTAATTTTTGAAGAGAGGTAATTGGTGCTTCTCATTCCCTAAATGGTGCATTCTCGGTTCCTCGTGCTTCTGTCCTTGAGCCTGTGACCCAGAAACTGATGAATTTGCCATAATAGAGGACATATGAATTACTGTATCTAATGGTGCCATGAAGAGGTGAGGATCAAGGACAGACAGAGCTTACTTAGGATGCTTGAAGAAGAAAACACTGGTGCAAAGTCATTTTTCTGGAAAGACTTGACACATGCGTAAAGCATCCTCCCTCTTCACATCTGTCGCAATAGTTTAAATTAGTCTTTACTGCTGCAGTTTAGTCTGCCTGAAGGAGACCACACAGCCTGAAGGAGACCACTGTTGTGTTGTCCTGTTCTGACCAACACATGGTAGCCCCTCAGATGTGGAAGTATTTCACTGCCCTCATTTCCAGACAGTTGATGTGTCATGAGAGATGAGTGCCTTCCAAGTACCACTGGCTGGCTGGCCAAGAGAGGCATCCGCCGTGAGTGTTGTGCGATGGCAGCAAGAGTCCCAAGAGTGAAACCTTGGGTCAGAAACCCTCGGCACAAAACCCTCATGACCCTTGTCAGGTTGTTCAGAAGGTGAAATTTCCTTTCTCCTGAGCCAGAACTAAAATGGTCCCATGTGCATTAGACCCAATGGAATCATGTTGGCTGCTGTTACCATGAGATCTAGCAGTCTCTGAATTTGATAGCTAGATGCCTAGCCTGATGCTGCCCATAGCAGCAAGTATAGAATCTACGGACAGATGTGTCTGTATTGTAGTCGAATTCCTTATTACCCCTAAAAAAGTGGTTCTCTGTCTCTGAGATGGCACTTTTCTCGAGGTTCAGTCTCAGACCCAAGCCCCCCGTGTGGGCAAGCACGACATCTCAATGTCAAGTTGCCAACTCTTCTGACCAGTCTAGGATCAGCCAGATATCAGTGTAATTCAGTACACAGTTGCAAAAGAAGCCAGAGCTGCATCCATGCACTTAGTAAAGGTGTGTGATGATAAGGCTAGACCAGGGTTTGGAGTTCAGCTCCAACCCTGAAGAAAACCCTCACCTGCCTGTAGCCTTAGTAATCCTGAAGACATTGATTAGCTTGTTCGGGTGTGTTTGATTAGGGTTGGAGCAGAGTGCAGGACTCTCTAGGTCCGAACTTGCCTACCCCTGGTCTAGACCGAAAGGAAAGGACTGACCAAACTATGCTAAACTAAAATGGTCAATGACACGGGCCATTTGCTTGGTGGTAAAAGGCTGCATTGGGATTGGGATCCCGTGGGACCCAATGCAAATCTAATGGGAGCGGGCGGTTTTACCTTTACTGAGGGTGGGAGTTGGCCGTCAAAAAAATATTGTGCGGGTCCCACCATCCCGCGATTTGGCACATACCAAGAATGATGGAGTTACGTAAACAGGTGTTTACATAATGTTTGGTCGTTCACCGATTACATTACTTGACCACCGCGGCACCGCCCCCCACTGTCGTTTTGCTTTTTTATAGAAATAGAAATCATTTAGTTCAGCTGGAAAACGTACGCTACACTAAACTGAAAGTGCCTGCTCTGCTCCATACAGCCAGGGTTGCCAGGTCTTCGTGACAAAACTAGCCCATGCTAGTCAAAAACAGCCCAAAGTAGCCTAATCCCAAATATTAAAACTCATAATATGTAATTTGAATACCTAAAATACATATTTTACAGTCATTGTTGTGTACATTGATCACAAACACCGCTAAATAGCTTCCTACCAGTGCCCTTCCCTCACAAAACTTAACATCTAGAGCAGTTTTATCATACGTAGAATGCAAAATGTTTCAATGCAAGCATTTCAGTCAAGTGTAATTTATGCAATATTTCAAACCTTTAACCCATGGGTGGAAATCAACCCATGGCAACTGTTTAAAAGCAGCCCAATTTTTTGGGAAAAAACACTGCATCCAACTTGGACTTGATAACCCTGCATCCAACATGAGCTGCAGGAGTCAGATTTCACTGATCACGGGTCGAGAGTAAGGAGAGATGACTGAAAAGACCATAGCGGAGGATTTGCTGCACAACAGATCCTGAGCTCATTGACAAATATCTGATCTTGTAAGATGTGCTGACAAATTTCGTGTGATTTCAAACTCGAAAATGAAAGTGAACAGTGAGCGCTCATTCAAAAGCGATTTAAATACCCGCATATTGATAGCCCCTGATGCGCAAAAGTTTTATGAAATATTAAATGTTTGCGGGAGCTGTGGGACTGGACATAAAAATCGCGGGAGCGGGCGGTAATGGTCAGGAATTCAGTGGGAGCGGGATTAAGAAAACAGTCCCGTGCAGGGTTCTACTTGGTGGCACGAAGACATGTGATCCGTGGCACTGCCTCTGTGTCTAATCCCTCGCCACAATCCATGTCTTTGAGCAGGCCAGCCAAGTACACCTGCAACACCCCTATGGTGTAGAGCGATGCACCAGAATGACCTGCAGATACATATGCCTTGCCAACCAAGCTAGATGTAACCCTACACAGCTTGGAAGGTAGAGCAGGTGTCCTCCACTATGACACAGATGAGGGGGAGAGATAGCTCTCAAGAGTCTGTTCCACCCTTTGCATCGCCTCATACTAGAGATGTAACAATGAACCGCGAGCCGGTTGAAAATCGATTCAAATGTGTGACGATTCAAATCGGTTGAGATGCCAAACAAATCAAAAAGTTGGAGTTTATATGAATGCATCTCTTTTTTGTTATTAACATTTTTTTTTCTTTTCACACACAACATCACATCCACTCAAAACAAACAAAACAAAATAACAGACACATACTCCATATTTTAAAGGTCCAATCATAGAGGAGAGAGAGAGGGAGGGAAAAAGTAACAACAAAACAAGTCCTTCCTTTATATAATCACGTATGTTAGAAAAAAAAATAGAAATAAAATAATAATAATAATAATAATATGCAATCCAATATGCCTCTCCACACATGTGCGGCGCACACTAGTTCTGCATCATTGCCCTCCTCGCAGCCGCAAAACCAGCAAACAGCCCTCTCCTTTGTATTAAGCTTATAGAGAGACCAGAATCAACATCAAGAAGACACAAACTTGTATTAGCAAAGCAATCAGTCCGTAGTGAGGAGGATAAAACCAGGTTTACATGCGTCCATAGATCCATGACAACCGGACACTCCCAAAACACATGAAGAAAAAAAAAATACCCGATGACGCAGTGTTACATATCAGGGCACCAGAAATAGATTTACGGTGTAAATATTCTAACACACAGGTTCGTTTAACAGCAGAATTTAAGCCAATCACATTCAGTAATAAAATATTTAGAGTATACATTAAATCTTCATAATCCCAAAATTGTATTCAATAAATGAAGAAAAGCAAAAGCACTCCCATTCTGTAAATGACATGTAAACGTTAGTGTGCGTTCTAGATATCAAACCACCTAGATGAAAAATCCCTTTAGAAATAAGGTAAAGTAAATAAAAGTATGAATATCTGTTGTAAAAAATAAAAGCAACACAGACAGAAATAACCAACAACTATAGACAAAAAACAACTCAGGCCGCACGTTACCGAGAACATAGGTCTGATTGAGCAACAAAAATTTGTGATGATCCGTGACCGATCCACTTCAGCGCAAAACGGCCTCCCAAAAGGCTCACATATCCAAAAAAGTATTGTAATTAAACCTACTCTCCATTAGTCCCCTCCAGAAAAAAAAGAAAGAAAAAAGGGGGGTTAGTCTTACCAGCAAAGAGACAATTGCATCGAATAAATATGAACACTATCTCAGGAGGAGAGAGAAAAGAAGAAAGAAAAAAAAGAGATCTAGCAAGCATCCATATCCCTCCCGCCATCATCTTCTTCCGGGCAGCCGGCATCTCCTGTATCCCGGCCACCAAGCCCCTCCCGCCGGGCCGAAGAGAGGGGGGCCACCGCCCTCCCGCTGCCTTGTGGAGCTGCAGCAAATGTCCCACTCTGTGACAGGGAGCTGACAAAATCCTCCGCTTTCCGAAGAGAATCGAAGCTTCTCTGCTCACCCCCGTGCCGTAGCTTAATTACCGCCGGATAAGCGAGAAGGGCTGGAGACCAAGCGCCATCATCGACCTCAAAACCGGAACCAAGCTTTTTCTCTTGGCGGCTGTAACTGGACTACAGTCAGGAAAAAATAGTAGCGTGACATTGTCCTGCGTGCATTTCACCGGATAAGCCTGCCGAGCACCTTTCAGGATTTCCGATCTGTCATGCCACCTTAGCACACGGAAGATGAGAGTATGCGGCCGATCAGAGTTTTTCCTTCCATCATACACGCGGTGTGCCCGGTCAATCTCAATGTTACGACCTTTCAAGGAAGGAATCCACTTGGAAAGATTAACTCTGAGGAAACCAGCCACGTCGGAGCCCTCCACCCCCTCTGGCAACCCCACCAGTCGTACGTTATTTCTTCTGCTCTTATCCTCCATATCTGTCATCTTCTCGGTGAGTCGCTCTAGCTGATTTCTTAAGTCCGTGACTGTCCTCCTATCCTCACGTGTATCTGCCTGAACATAATCAACGTGGTCACGTGTCTGCTTCGCCGCGCCAGCCATGGCCTCAAACTCCTCTCTTAGCTCTTTAACAGAATTGTTAGTCGCTTGTATGTCCTCACGCAGTTCACACAATGCTGGAATCAGCATAGAGTCCACCGCATCTCTTACTGCCGAATCACAACCGAATCCAAAGTGCTTTTCTGCTCTTTAAATGCTAGCTTGATACTGTTAGCGATAGCCTCGTCGATATCCTCTCTGGAGATGGTGGAATCCCTGATTTTTTTCTTTATTGGCGATTGCCCAATCTCTCTTTTCCGATCGCCTTTGACTGCTGAAGTACTCATAATGAGTCCGATGCAAAGTGGTTCGAAATTTACTGACAGGATTACAAAATATTTGACAAAGTCAGCAGAGCGAAAGACTACGCCTGCATCGAAGGGTCACGTGATCTCCATATGAATGTATCTCTGAGGGGAACTGACTGTCTTTAGAAAAGTTTACGTGGTATTTTCATTTCATCTTGCCTCAGAATGATGCATATTAAAATAGTGTTCATAAGCGCAGCTCTGCTTTGTGTACAGCGGTAAACACTGTATCATTGCTGTTCATAAGCGCCACCTGCTGGCAGAGAGTGAATCTGCATCTCATTCAGCTCATCTGCTGTTTTTGTTCAGATATGTTTATGTAGTATAGTTTCACAAAAAGTCAGACCATTCTGTTTTTGCTTCAAATTTCGAAATTATGTAGTCTAATTTATATTAAAAACTGCTCATGCTGCACCTTTCTTTGGATGATGATTAAAATGCAGTGGTTGTCTCTAATTTTAAATAGAAAGAGCACAGACAAGCCTTAGTTTGTTTAAAAAGAGATTTATTTTATTTTGTAACTTGGTTATTTATTTGGGGTTTGCTTTAAAATTTCAATTTAGTTTTGTTACCGTATTGACCCGAATATAAGATGTTTTTTTCTTGGAAATAGATCTGAAAAAACACGGTCGTCTTATATTCAGTGTCTACCTCATACCCATGCTCATGAAGCCCCACAACTGTAGAATAGTTTGAGGTTGCTGTGGTATAAAAGCGAGCAGAGTACTCCCTATTTTTTCACTGTAAATCTTTCGCAAGCAACACACATCTCATGCAAGTCGCCCCCCGTTATAAAGCGCGTGCACGGCATCACACACCTCCTATACTTAGACCAGTAGAAAAATAATGTCAGGCTCTAAGCTTTCTCATAAACATGCACTCAGCAGACAATCAGCTTCCCTAAGACAAAGAAGTTGGGGAATCTGTGACGTAGGTACCCTTTTATGGTTTCACTAACTAATGCTATATCACATGACTTCACGATGGCCAATGAGATTGATGTGTTTCCACACATGCTTCATAGGAGCCTTATCAACCACTTGGCAAACTGATTAGAAGTAGACTGAGCTCTCTTCTGGGCCTGGATGCATGAAAACCATTAAGTGGTTTACCTTAAGAGAACCCCTTAAACAAGTTTAACCTTTGCTACAACTACACAGCTGTACCACAGTTCCCCAAAATATCTTATATCTCTTTGTATATTATTAAAGTGAAGAAAATCTGGTTTAAAAAGATATGCAAGTATGCTGTAATAGCAGCTAATACCTTAAGAACATAAGGAGTAGTTCTGGTCATCGTTTACTCACCCTAATGTCATTAGGAACCAGTACGAAGCCTGAATTTGCGGACAGCGAAGGATTCAGAGGTGAAAGAATTCCTGATCCTATCCTTGCAGTTCCAATCCAAACCCAAATGATTTTCTTTTTACAGAACACAAAATGTGATAATTTAATGAATATCCAGTTGGATGGCTTCATTACAGTGGCAGCATATTGTGACTCACATTAAAGCTCAATAAAGCACGAAATGACACATTTTACATTTGTGCAATGACAGAAGAAGCACGGGAACAATGTGCTGGAAGCGCTAGATGGTTAGGGTGCTTTTCACTTAAACCGATCAGAACACTTATAAAATGATCAGCTGTATGGACATTATTGTGTGCTTTATTAGGCATTAAAGTGAGTCCCTACAGTCTTCATGATCCACTGAAGAAAACAAGCCATTTAGGTTTGGACTGGAACTGCAAGGAGAGCACCAATTCCTTTTTTATTTCTTCTGAATCCTTCAGTGACCCAAATTTAAACAGATATATTTTCATTTACGCAAGAAAAAAAAAAACAATTCGAAATCAGACCTTTTTTTTTTTTTTTTGTACATAGGTCAATTCCACAATTCACACAAGTTTGGTTATTATCCAATATATTATCCAGATATAATATGAAAAAAAATATTTTTATTCATTTAAGTTTTTAAAAGTTATGAGTTCGTACCTTTTTGGTGGTGATCCATTACCATCCACAGGATTGAGTCTTTTAAATTTGACTATTTTGGTCATGTGCTTAGACCTCACTCAGAATGATTAAATGTAAAATACAATGTTGTGTGTGACAAAGTGATTTTCACATTCATTACAAAAGAGTCAGTGCAACACTGTAGCTAGATCAGCCCATAGTGTTTCTGCCATGTACCTCTCTAATGTCAGGTGTGCATCTTTCACTCTCAGATTTGACCGATGTTAATGTTTTATATTGATCAACTCAAAATGGATTAATTATGGAATTAGCCTGTTTACCTGTCATATAAATCATTATATTTGTTATACTGAAATAAATAACTGTTATATGACATATTTGATTTTATTTAGAGATTTGGCATTTAATGGAGAATGGCGCACTTCAACTGGGATTTCAGAGTAAATGACTTTGGTTTTAGTTTAAGCAACTGTATGCAAGTTTTTTCCCTTGAAATATCAGTTTCAAACCCATTCTGATGGTACACTGACTTCTAATAAGTCACATGGTCTTTGTTTCTTTCCCACACTCTGGAAGTAAGTTTGGTGAGAGGGTAAATTGCCTCACGACAGTGAATTCAACTCACTTAACTCACAGTCGCAATAATACACAAAACTGCATACAGTTACATTAAGAGTAAATAATAGGTAAAAGAGTGACAGCATAGACTTTTCTCCCCCAATCTTTGTTTTTAAATGTATTTTGCATCAAACAATAATTCTTGTTTAAAGTAATGAAAAGATCAAGTTATATGTCAGTAAGGTAGGACACAGAGAAAAGTGACAGAAAAAAGGATACACTTAAAAAAAAAAAGCCAGGTGGCAAAATGCTCTAAGAATGTAAAACAATCATTAAACAATAGAAGAAGAACGACATAAGACACGCCTCTGTTTCCATGACTCCTGGATTCGCCTGGAACCTGTTATCAAATTTGGCATACATACAGTCTATAGAGTACCCTTATCAAAAATAATCATTATAAATGTCATTATAAATTTGTAAAACCTTGGCTTTGTTTAAAAAAAAGTAGAATCTAAATATGGCAGGGCTACAGATAAAAAAAAGACTAGGAAGCTATTAATGCCTTCAGTTCAACAAGTGCATATCTTCCTACTTCAGCTTTTAACAAGTCACTGGCATGTTGTGAATATTTACCTGTAATTACACAACAAATCAGTAAATATGCTAATGTATGTTTTACATAACAGGTTCCCAGGTTAGGGTTAGATTATTATATAAGTAATAAAAATGTAAGTAAATTTCTAAATCGAACATAACTGGAAAATGACTCTCAGTTCAGTGAACTCAGTAACAGATCTGAGCAATGAAGTGATTTCTCCAAACACTCGGACTAACATGGTAAGTACCTTGTATTGTGTGTTTATTGGCCCAGTCTGGATAGGACACGGTGTAAAGGGAGATATGAGTTGTTAAAGAGATAATATCTACCCCAAAATGAACGTTCTGTCATCATCTACTCCCCCTCGTGCCATACTGAACTTATTTGTGACCCTGGAGCACAAAACCAGTCTTAAGTCGTGGGGTATATTTGTAGCAATAGCCAAAAATACATTGTATGGGTCAACATTATTGATTTTTCTTTTATGCCAAAAATCATTAGGATATTAAGTAAAGATCATGTTCCATGAAGATAGTTTGTAAATATCCTACTGTAAATATATCAAAACTTAATTTTTGATTAGTAATATGCATTGCTAAGAACTTCATTTGAACAACTTTAAAGACGATTTTCTCAATATTTAGATTTTTTTGCTCCCTCAGATTCCAGATTTACAAATAGTTGTATCTCAGCCAAATATTGTCCGATCATAACAAACCATACATCAATGGAAAGATTATTTATTCAGCTTTCATATGATGTATAAATCTCAATTTTGAAAAATTGACCCTTATGACGTTTTGTGCTCCAGGGTCACATATGATATTCTTTTGCGTTTTCTGCAGAAGAAATGCATACAGGTTTTGAATGACAATTTGGGTGAAATATCCCTTTAAGCTGTTGGCAAAGACCTGTGTTTCTTTACATGGCAATAACACAACAAAAATGATTCTCTGAAAGCAAAAGCATATGGGGCCAGATCCATTTGTCCTGGTCATTGTGTGGCTCTTCATTATCTATTCATTATTATGCAGCTCTTGACTCTCGGCTTACCCTGAACTCTAAGAGGTTTTGCATCTGTTCCATCTCAGTGGTTAACATCATGTCATCATCATCATCTTCATCTTCTTCAATGATTTCAATCTTCTAGAAGAAAGTTTCATGTTTGAGTTAGCATTAAACCGTTAAACTGTTTGGTTATGTAGATGAATATGTGCTCATACCACATGTTTAGCAGGGATGGATCCATCTGATTCATCGTTCACTTCATCATTTTCTTTCAGATATAAATCACTGGCTCCATCTTTAAAAAAGGCAAATGTACAATTACTAGACATAATGGCTGTTTTCTGTGTTAATGATGTAATTAAAAATCATGCATAATTATTATGCACGTTGTTATTCTGATTTTTTTTTTCCCAAGCACATTTTACCAATACCAAACCACATCAATCTTAATAACTACTTTTTTTTGTATTTAATCATTTATGAGTGGTATATAATTGTCCATGAAGGCTTGACGTGAAAAACTCCTTATATTCAGGTGTGCAGAATTATTAGGCATGTTTACTTTTACAGATAAAATGAGCCAAAAAAGAGGTTTAACTCAGACTGAGATGTCAAACATTATTAAATCCACATGAGAAATATTCAAAACAATGCGATACAGAAATTGCAAAGTTAAGACATGACCATACTGGGACAGCGTGTTAAGAAAAAAACAGGTGGAGAAGAAAAGACACGTTAACTGCAAAAGATTTAAAGAGTTAAACCTCTTTTTTGGCTCATTTTATCAGTAAAAGTAAACATGCCTAATAATTCTGCACACCTGAATATAAGGAGTTTTTCACTTCCAGCCTTCATGGACAATTATATACCACTTATTAATGATTAAATACAAAATTAATAGTAGTTATTAAGAGTGATGTGGTTTGGAATTGGTAAAATGTGCTTGGAAAAAAATATCAACATGCATAATAATTATGCATGCAGTGTAAGTGATCTCATTCATCAACAGCATGAAAATCATCCCCACCATCAGACAAACAGAGCGACATGACGTCATTGTGTTCGCTGGCCTCTCCTAGCTCTGGAGTCTGGCGCTCGTCTTCAGGGATGTGAGGGGAATGAGGTGCGGTCTGATTTGGGAACGTGACCGGCCCTCCTTTAGGCGGAGGAATTTCAATGCCCATCAAACGGTACTTCCTTCTGCGGTTACCGATCCACGTCTGGAAAACACAGATTTCAGAAAGACCTTAAGCACTAATGTGATGATTTGGAAACAATGGATTTTGAGAATAATGTGAGATAAATGTAAAAAGTAGGGATGCACGATATTATCGGACCGATATCGGAATCGGCCGATACTGATTTAAATGTACATATCGGCATCGGCCCGATATTAAAAATTATGCCGATATGTCTTGCCGATAAGAGGAATACATTAACTCACATGTGCTCAGGGTGTGCTAGTGATTAGATCACGTCAGAAATGTTTTAATTCCCTAGGGGGCGCTGTTGGCCTACTTCTAATAAAATGAAAGCAAAATACACAAATAACATTTAGACTGTGTTTCTGATTAAATAAAGCAGTAATTGATGTCATAAAATAATGAGTATGTTTTGATTTAAAGGTCAGAAGCTATAGCTTACATGAACAAACAAAAAAATCACAAACATGACGCTTGTAAATTAAATAATTTTACTGATTTAATCATTAATGTGCATTATGTTATTTTTTTTAAAACAAATTATGAGCTCTAAAATATTTGTTCAGAATTTTTACAACTCTTTTGCTTTAGACAATCTACAAATGTTAAATCTTAAAATAAAATGTTAAGGTTACTACAGCATCTTTCTGGGAAAAAAATGCAGCGATTGATTTATAGTTTATTTATAGTTATTTTCAAAGCTTCAATGTACTGTCATTATAAAGAACTTCATTATTGTTTATTTAATTCTAACAAATAAGTTCTTGTTAAAAACTAATCAAAATTAAAAAATAATTAGCTTATAATTTCCATACAGGAGAGACTTGGTGTTGTTTCCAAACAAAAGGAAATATATCTGTATCGGCATCAGCATCGGCCAAAAAGAGTCGAAAAATATCGGTATATCGGCAAAAATCCAATATCGTGCATCCCTAGTAAAAAGGCTTCATTTTATATGATAGAAGTCGTATGATTGAGAAACAAGGTTATGCAATATCATCTGCAATATCTATTGTATTGTATATAAATGTTCTACAGACTATACACAGTATTAAGTTCAATTACATAAGAAGTAACTGCCATTAAATTACAGAAAAATAAGAGTAATCCCTTGCTTTACTTTTTCAAGGGAAAAGTAATTAAATTACTGTAACTAATTACTTAGTAACTAATTACACCCAACACTGCATCTGACATCTTTAAACTGTGTGTGAAGCTCATAAAACTGGTGCATATGGGCGTAAAACACCTTGTATTAGAGCAGTAACAGTAGTATGGACATTAGCACTTAAAGACTCCTTGTCAAAACTCAACCCTTATAAAGGACAAATGCTGTGTGCTATTACTATTACTTTGGGCAAACTCTATAATTGGGGTTACATTTCACATCAAAAACAAACAAACAAAAAAAAAACAGTATGCTTTCTCAAAATTACTATTGGTAATATCTGTTGATGTATATTTCATCAAACGTTGCACTGCAAAAACTGTAATTTCAAGGCAATCTGAAGCAAACTGAAACATACGGTGCACAAAATATTTGTGTGAGATTATGATATGTTTTCCCTTAATTCCCAAAATATGATTTTTGTGAAGAAATCATTAGACGAACATATAATTGTCATCAATGAACATGAAATGTAACCTAAATTATAGAATGACTCTTAGATCTAAACAGAAGAAACACATTCAACAAAAAACTACAACAGAAACAGATAGTAACTTAGAAACAAGGACAATTTGACTGAATACCATTGAGAGTTATCATATCTCCTGTGTCGCTTTTTGGTGTAGTATAGGTTGTGTAAATAATAAATAATAGTGTGACATTATTTTCATGAAGTTATGTGACGTGATGCTGCATCTGTTCTATAGTCAAATAAATGTCATATCAGCCAGAGAAACAATAAACTGCTTGGGGAATCAGTCATACTGTAGGAAAATGCTTCTATTTTAATATTATTAGAATTATGAATTATGAAGTATACTACACATACTGATAAAAAAAAAAAAAAAAAGTATAGCCTGAATGCACTGTAAGTCACTTTGGATAAAAGTGTCTGCTAAATGCATAAATGTAAATGTGAAGTAGGAAAGTATGCTTACAAGGGGAAAATGTAATATTATTTACGCAAATGCAAAAACAACAATATTTTGTATTGTGTCACTGAATTAGGCAGTTTAGGTATAAAGAGTAAAGTAAACTGGTGTCAGCCCAGACTCCTGACCTTGATGATTTCAGTGTCCACACTGAGCTCGCTGGCCGCCGCGGAGATCTTCTCTTTGCACAGAGAGCCCAGGCTGGTCATGCCGTTATCCCAGTAGCGCTTCAGCATGTACAAGTCTCTGTCGCTGAACTGCGTCCTGTCCTGCAGCTTAATAAACACTACACCTTTTATTAAAGCCATCATCAGAAGCTGAGAGTAAAGTCTGATGTGCTACAGAAGAGCCTCAGCACATCTCAGACACTCACCGTTCTTTTCCGTGAGTTACTGTGAAGCCAGGGAGCTGACATGTTACTTGTTTCCTAAAGAAATACAAAGGAAAAATGCTCTGTAGGCTGTTCAGAGATTAAGATGGCGCTCTAATCTATTTTTTATCCGCACACTCAAATGCTGATGAAGAAGAGCGCTTGTGTCTGTAATCTCACCTCGGCTCAGAATGCTTTTATGACGCCAGATTAATGTAAACAGCCCACTGTGAACACCCTCGTAATTCGCTTCAACCTTAATAATTTTATGAATGATTATTTTATGTTCAAGGATTTGGAAACAAGCAGAGTACGGCTGTTTCTGAAGCATCTGCTGTTCAAAACTAAGAAAGAATCGCCATGCATTCGGAAGCGATGCCGAATCATTTCTCGACTCGCGATGCATCGATTTTTTTCCCAGCCCTAGTAAACACACTGATTCACTGTGTAACTATCGCTATGTTTCCATCCAAAGATTCAAATTTAACTTATGCACAAAACATAAACACAAACATAAAGCACTGTTTCCTTCCAACGAGTCAAAGAGAACAAAATCATCACTTCCTGATAAACTGGCACTAAACATCACTAAGAAAACTAGGAGAAGCCACTGAATATAATAATTTTCATATATGATAAATGACTTGTGTCTCAGAGCGAGCAGACGAGACACAATAAATGCAGTCCTTGCTTTCGGAGGCAGATGCTGCTGTTTGGAAACACAGTCGTGTAACACAATTATACAGAAATACTTTGATAGACTTTGCTCAAGCTTTTCAGAACGACCAAAACAACATACAGATGCTGAGAACGAGATCGGTCCGCTGCTAGTCAACTTATCCCTTACCAAAAAGTAGCATACTTCAAGTTTATTTTATTAAGTACTTAAGTAAAGTTCAAGTACATTTTTAAGTATACTGTACTTTATGTAGTAAGTATACTAATATCAGTGCCCTAGTAGTATACTTGTAAGTGTACTATTTCAATACTCCTTGGGACTAAACTGGCCCACTTTCTAGTATATAAAAGTATACTTTAAGTATAACAGTAGTAAACTTTGAGTACACAACTAGTTTACATCAATGTATACAGCTTGCACTACAACTATACTAAAAGTGAACTTATAGATATACTGATGGTTTACTAATTAAATACTTGTAGAAGCATTTTTAGTACACTCTGAAGTATAGTCTACTAGTTTAGTAGATTTATACTGCAAGTATACTCGTAAGTTTTCTTTAAGTGAACTTTACATCATACTTTAAGTATACTACTATGTCCCTATTAGGTATTAATTTGTATATATTTTATTATGAATATCTGAACATACAAAACATCAAAAGAAAGAACAGAGTATCTGCTTGTAAACAGAAATGTTTTATATCTGATGATGTGTTTGATTACATGTGAAGCATCTGTTGTTTCAGTTTCTTCTTCACTTGTGTTTTGTGGTAATTCTGTACAGAAGATGTGTATAGCGCCCCCTACCGTATAACAATGATAACACGGATTCTAGGAGCACAAGTAGCTCAAATATATTTAGACTTCTTCTAAGTATAAGTCAAGTATACTTAAATGTCATTTTAAGCCCATTTCTGAGAAGTACATAAAAAGTAGACTAAAAGTATACTTTACTATTTTTGTGTTTAAAAGAACTATACTAATAGCACACTTGAATAAACTTCTTTTTCGTAAGGGATCCCGTCTCATAGCGCAAAGTCACATGACTTTTTCGATGTGCATGGAGGAATTTATTTATTTATATAAATGTGTTTCCATCGTAGTTTATGCACATTTTTCTTATCGGATAAAATGTTTATCCTACTCAAATGTGTGCATATGTTGTTTTTTATGCGCATTTTTAGAATTTATGCACATCTTGGTGTTTCCATCCAGTGTTTTTTTATGCGATATTCCAAAATGCCCATAAAAATAGGTGGATGGAAACATAGCTTATGATAGCTTACCTTGAGGCAGGGGATTCTGGCAGACGTCTGCGAGAGCAGTTTCAGCGGGAAGCTGCCGGGGGGCGATGTTCTGCTCAGTAAGGAGCTGCTGGTTTGACATCCCTTCTCTCCAAAGAGAGCAGAGTTTGAGGGGTTGTCATTCAGCGAAGAGGAAGCTTTCCCACAATGCATCTGCACGGCCATGTTGGCCAGCTCCTCTTCTCTGGAGTACTCGTCCTCAGCGTCGGCCGTCTCCATCGCGATCGAGAAGACCTCGGACGCCTCGACCGGCCTCGTCTTCCTCGGCGGACGGTCTGGAGGCCGCTCTAATCCGGCCAGAGTGAAGACGTGCTTAATCTGAGCGGCGGCGTCTGCAGGAGCACGGTGCGCCGCGGCGGTTTTCTGAGGCCAGGCTCGGCTCTGCGGGGCCCAGCTGGGGGCCATGACGTCTCTGGAGGGGAAGGGTTTGAGTGTCTGGCTGCACTTGGAGCCGCCGGGGATGATGGGGGATTTCCGCTGCATGGCGGGCGGCTCCATTTCTGCATGCGAGGGCAGTGGTTTCGTCGCTGTCCTGTTGTGAATAGTAGCATCGAAGCAGTTGGCATAAATGCCCTTCAGAATGACGTCGCTGAGCGGGGAGGAAGATGAGGAGGAGGATGAGGAGGACGAGGCCTGCGGAGGGAGGAGGTGGGTCACCGGAGGGCCGTGCTGGATGCTCCGCATGGCTGCCATCTCAGCCGTCAGCACCGAGCCGGCGACGAGCGCCCCGACTGATCCGCACGAAACATGCTGATGGGACAGCGCTTGAGCACCGGCTCCGTTCTGATCCGCCTTGGACGCCAGCTTCCGACGCTTGTTCCCTACCCATGTCTGAAACCACAGAAGAGAAACACACTGCCATGAGGACGGGTTTGAAGAACTGGAACTGGATCATCAGAAAAGGAGGATTTTTACACAATGTCCCTGCTTTTTTCTAGAATTTTTCTAGAGAGAGCAAAAAACTCAGTTCTTGAAATTCGTTTGCTGTGTATCCAAATAAAGGGATTACATGCCGAGATATTAGCAATCTTCTTTACACTGCAAACAAATGCTTTTCTTACTTAGATTTTTTTGTCTTGTTTCCAGCCAAAATATCTAAAAACTCTTAAATCAAGAAGGATTTTCTAGACAAGTAAAAAAAAAAAATCCAGAAAAAACAAGCAAAATCTCGCTTAATTTTGACTTATTCTAGTCTAGAAAATCCTTCTTGATTTAAGAGTTTTTAGATATTTTGGCTGGAAACAAGACAAAAAATCTAAGTAAGAAAAGCATTTATTGCAGTGTATTCTTATAAAGTGCAATAAAGTGCTCAGTGCATATTAAAATCAGCAGACGTTTCGTTGACGCAGGGCTTTCCTCAGTGTTCACATACTATTGAAACAGTTCATTTTTATATTCAGTTCCTCACATATCAACACACGCGCATGTAATCAATTCAATTAATGGATCAGTAACAGATCAGTTAATTCATTGGCAATTTACAAATATATCCAGAGGAGATACAGAAGAGAAAGAGAAAGAACAAACAAATAAAAGTCAATCAAAATCCCCATACAATCCATCATAATATATTTGACCAACATAAAAAAAAAGAAAACATTAGAAAAAAATTATACTTATATATATAAAAAAGTATATGTACTTATATACATTATAAAAAAAAAACTAGACAGATTGAAATCTTCATTCAAATCATTTGGTTGTACAGTGTTAAGACGAAAATTGGTCAATTATGTTATGATGGATTATATGGAGATTTTGATTGACTTTTTTGTTCTTTCTCTCTCTCTTCTGTATCTCCTCTGGATATATTTGTAAATTGCCAATGAAGTAACTGATCTGTTACTGATCCATCAATTGAACTGATTAAATACACGTGTGTTGATATGTGAGGAACCAGGAATCTCACGGCAATTCGTACATATTTTACGAGTTGCCAATACGTATGAATTAGTACGAATGGCCTACACCTAACCTCGCCCCTAAACCTACCCATCACTGGAGTTTAGATAAATCGTACGAGTGAGGTCACACGAATTCGTACGAATTAGCCACCTCGTAAAATACGTACGAATTGGTCGTGAGATAGCGTTGGAGGAACTGAATATAAAAATGAACCGTTTCAATAGTGTGTGAACACTGAGGAAGGCCCTGCGTGACCGAAACATCTGCTGATTTTAATATGCACTGAGCACTTTATAAGCATAAAGAAGATTGCTAATATCTCGGCATGTAATCCCTTTATTTGGATACACAGCAAACTAATTTCAAGAAGAGTTTTTTGCTTTTTGGTGGATTCTATTATTGACTTGAAATCATGTTACATGTGAACGAAACCAAGCGCAAGATCCTCCTTTTTTCAATAAAACTCAAAATTAGTGAATAGAGTATAAGCCCCTATCATCAGAATACAGGCTTTGAATGATGAACAGATTAAATAGATTATACTTTCTTTAGCAGAAACTATAAAATAACTTTTTTAACAATTTCAAACTCCAATCAACATGTCAGTGCAATTCCTTTGTTGGCCTTTATTTGTACACTGACTAACCATGTAGTAAGCAATAGGACTTTACATCATCCCTTACTGACATGGTTTTCTTGTTTGAACTTGTTTGTCCGTCTTGGCTAAAAGCCACTTTCTAGAAACTGTTACAAGTGAGCTAATAAAATATTAATAAGCTACTAAAAAGTCAATACTTTGTGCCCAATAATTATTAGCCATGTAATAAACAGGAGAAGGTGTCAGGATCCTGCCCTGACAGTCTTGTCTGTCTTGTCCCTGTTCAATGTGTCTTTGTTGGTCTTGTGTCTGAGCACATGGCTTTGTCTTTGTTTTTGTTGGCCATGTGCTCCTCTTGCCCTGCCTCCTTGTTTCCAGTTACCCCGCCCCCTTGTTTAGTCCTGCCTCCTTGTTTCCAGTTACCCCGCCCCCTTGTTTAGTCCTGCCTCGTTGTTTCCAGTTACCCCGCCCCCTTGTTTAGTCCTGCCTCCTTGTTTCCAGTTACCCCGCCCCCTTGTTTAGTCCTGCCTCCTTGTTTCCAGTTACCCCGCCCCCTTGTTTAGTCCTGCCTCCTTGTTTCCAGTTACCCCGCCCCCTTGTTTAGTCCTGCCTCGTTGTTTCCAGTTACCCCGCCCCCTTGTTTAGTCCTGCCTCCTTGTTTCCAGTTACCCCGCCCCCTTGTTTAGTCCTGCCTCCTTGTTTCCAGTTACCCCGCCCCCTTGTTTAGTCCTGCCTCCTTGTTTCCAGTTACCCCGCCCCCTTGTTTAGTCCTGCCTCCTTGTTTCCAGTTACCCCGCCCCCTTGTTTAGTCCTGCCTCCTTGTTTCCAGTTACCCCGCCCCCTTGTTTAGTCCTGCCTCGTTGTTTCCAGTTACCCCCCCCCTTGTTTAGTCCTGCCTCCTTGTTTCCAGTTACCCCGCCCCCTTGTTTAGTCCTGCCTCCTTGTTTCCAGTTACCCCGCCCCCTTGTTTAGTCCTAATCTAGTCCTTGTTTACTTGATTGTGTTCACCTGATCCTCATGTGCTCTGCTCCTTTATATTGTGCCCCTTTCCCTCATGTCTCTGCTGGTTTGTTGCATAAGCTCTTAGTGTTAAGATAACTCCTTGTTAGTCATCTAAGTAGAGTTATATTTTACTCTCCTTGTCAGACTAGCTTTGCATTTAGTTCTCTTGTAGTTTATTAGGTTTTCTTTGCTTTTGTTATTTTCTTTCTAGTTATAGTGTGTAGTTGGTCAGTGTCTTATATTGTTGCTGGTTGTTCTCTCTTGTGGTCTTGTCTTGTGTGTTGTGTTTTTGTCTTGTGTTTGTTCCTGATTCCCCCTGGCTGCTGTTCTCAAGACCTGGCTATCTGACTGGACTGGGTTCACTACAGCTCAAAGTATCCAGCTCTGGTTGCTCGAGCTGCTGCCTGATCTCCAGTGATCTCATTGATTGGTGCTGCCCTATCTCCTTTGTTTTCCAGCCAAACGTTGTCCAGGTCTGACTTCGGCCATCCTCCTGTTCTCCAGCGTACTGCCCTTTCCTACTGTTTGGACTCACATCAGCCCTGTTAATCCCAGTCTTGTCAATAAACGTCACTCCCTTGATTAATTCTGCATCTGGGTCTCTCTCTAGTATACTTCTGTGACAAAACCCTGACAGAAGGTACAGCCAGCCTGTCGTTATCACCAAATGATCTACATTATAACTTATTTATCTTCTGTCAGTGTTTAGAAATACACTAGTACATAGATGACCATTAAGCTATTAATACAAATTCCTTTTGAAGTCATTGTTCACTAAAAATGTTTTTTAAGGTTGTTTTGGAGTAATTTTGTCATGGCAGCAAAGATTACACACAGAAAAAGTTAGTAAGTATTTATTCACACCCATTTTCAGAGCTTCAGTGAGTAAAGATTTCAAATTCTGTGTTTTATTTTATATTTGGTCATTTTGTAAATATCTGTCTTGGCCAATCACAACACTCACTCGGTTAGCACTCGTAATGCACATTTTTCATGTTTTAGTGAACTGAATTGGCATAAAAATATTTTATTAAACTGTTTATTATTTAATTCTCATCCTGCCCTTTAGATATAGGCATCAGTCACTGAAAAACCCATGTGGGCGACCACTAAACAGCTCAAACCGTCTGAAATGAAATGTTACATAGAAGCAGCAGGCTTACTCTAACCACGCTGAAGTCGAGTTTGGTCTCTTGCGCACACTGCAGGATGAGCTGGAAGCAGCTCTTGCTCTGATTGGTCATGCCGTTCTCATAATAGCGCTCCAGGATCCGCTGCTGCTCGGCTGTGAATACAGAGCGCAGGTTCATCTGAAAGACAGGAGAACGTCATGCAAAGAGTGAAATAACTTCCTATTGCTACAGGCAAAGCCATATTATCCTCTGTGGCATAATGTGTGCATTATCTGAGCTTGTAGCTGATGGGATGACTGGCACCGGGATG
The DNA here is from genome assembly GCA_023376895.1 of Aspiorhynchus laticeps. Classification (NCBI taxonomy): domain Eukaryota; kingdom Metazoa; phylum Chordata; class Actinopteri; order Cypriniformes; family Cyprinidae; genus Aspiorhynchus; species Aspiorhynchus laticeps. Next base: position 34,751,591 of record CM041813.1, read on the forward strand.
ATGAATGTTATACTGAGTTTCCAATTTTGTCCCACTAGTCTCATCTTGTCATAGCATCATGTTAAATGTCTTGTGACTGTACGCTGGGTTTCCATCGAACTGTTTTTTTAATGTTTCTCCCACAGCTGTGTTAGATAACATCAGTCCTCGTTATCTGAGCTATTTCACTCATTTGACACCATCTTCCAGCAGTATATATTACACTAATAACTGCTTTAGTACAGCATTGAGGTCATTCAGCTGCCCCGTGACAAACAAGTAAGACACACTTCATAACTTGCTTGATTTTATTCACGTTTTCATTGAAAACTATGAAATGAGTCAATTTTATTCACTTGTAACTAGTGCTGTCAAATGATTAATTGCAATCGCATCCAAAATAAAAGTTGTTTACATAATATAAGTATGTGTACTGTGTATATTTATGTATATATAAATACACACATGCATGCATATGTTTTAGAAAAATATGTTAGGTTTATATATTTATAATATAAATTATAAGTATATAAATATAGACATGTAAATATTTTCAAAGTATATACTGTATGTGTGTGTATTTATATATACATAATAAATATACACAAAATACACATATATTATGCAAACAAAAACTTTTATTTTGTATGCGATTAATCGCACTACTTGTAACACATCAGATACCATTGATAGAGTTTAAAGCATTGAACTCTTAACAGTCCTTTAAGTGCATACTTGTGTAACTCAGTTGATCAGTTACACTTCTTCATTCATAATGAAACCCCAGTGTGAGTAATAACCCCATTGCTTTGTTTAGGTCTCCTGTATTGTACAAAATAATAAGGGTTTAAAATTGTACCTTATTGGGTGCAACAGCTTGTCCCTGGAGCAGTACCCTTCAAAGGACAAATTTGTACCTTCTTTACCCCTAATAGGTACATATTAGTACCTTAAGGGTACGTATTACTACTCTAGGGTACTAATATGTACCTATTAGGGGTACTGCTCCAGGGACAAGCTGTTGTACCCAAAAAGGTACAATTTTAACCCCTTATTATTCTGTGTGTAGCAGTGATGCTGTATGCAGTGTGAATGGCTCAGAGCCGCTCTCCAGTGAATATGCACTGAACTGCAGACTCACATTGTGAATGCTCCTCTTTTCCAGCCATTTTTCCATCCCTCTGATGGATGTGCTGAGAGACCCCAGGAATCAGGCTGAGCTGCAATTAATCTCAACATCCAGCAGAGACGCACCGCCGCACACAAGTCTATTCACACCAGCGTCCAGCCATCAGGACACTTCTGACTGCTATACACACACTGCTTGCTCCAGGACAGACCCCTCAGATCTGACAAAAGACAGAACACAACGTCTCTTCATTAAATTACTAATATTATTAGTAGTATATTCAATATTTTATCCATTCACAGATATGCATGAACTCTGATTTAAGCAGCACTTAGAAAAAAACTATTATTTCAATCCTACCTGAGCGTTAGTGTCTGAAATATTAAAATAAAGAGTAACACTTTATTTTAAGGTGTCCTTGTTACACAAGTACTCACTATTATAATAACAATAAATTATGCATAATTACTAACCCTTAACCAAACCCTCATCCCAACCCTACATTAAGTGGCCTGCATGTAGTTAATTAATATTACTCAGTATGTGTATAGTTACAATGTAACAAGGACACCTTAAAATTAAGTGTAACCAAATACAGTTTTCCAAATAAAAGTTCATCATTTGCTTTTGTTTTTAAGTATAAAACCACTGATTCATGAGCTAACACTTTATTTTAAGGTGTCCTTGTTACAGTGTAATTATACATATACATACTGAGTAATATTAATTGACTACATGTACTTACTATATGGTTAGGGTTAAGATTAGGGTTTGGTCTAGGGTTACTTGCATGTTATTACACATATTTATTGTTATTATAATAGTAAGTACATGTAACAACGACACCTTACAATAAAGTGTTAGCAAACTTAGTGTCATTCAAATAAACAGAAAGAGTGAAAAATCATGAAGACGTGACTTTCATCACAACGTGAATGTGGTGAAATCTTAATCTCGCCAAAGATAAAAGATTACAGTGTCTTTTAATTACATGAATAGAGTTAAACTGTGTTGACAGAAGCACTGCACAGTGTGTGTGTGTGTGTGTTGTTGTTTGTTGTGATGCGTGTGTGTGTCTCAGTGTGTTGTTGTTGTTTGTTGTGATGTGTGTGTGTCTGTCTCAGTGTGTTGTTGTTGTTGTTTGTTGTGATGTGTGTGTGTGTCTGTCTCAGTGTGTTGTTGTTGTTGTTGTTTGTTGTGATGTGTGTCTGTGTGTGTGTGTGTGTGTGTGTGTGTGTGTGTGTGTGTGTGTGTGTGTGTGAGTGTGTGTGTCTGTCTCAGTGTGTTGTTGTTGTTTGTTGTGATGTGTGTCTGTGTGTGTGTGTGTGTGTGTGTGTGTGTGTGTGTGTGTGTGTGTGTGTGTGTGTGAGTTGTGTGTGTGTGTCTGTCTCAGTGTGTTGTTGTTGTTGTTTGTTGTGATGTGTGTCTGTCTGTGTGTGTGTGTGTCTCAGTGTGTTGTTGTTGTTTGTTGTGATGTGTGTCTGTCTGTCTGTGTGTGTGTGTGTGTGTGTGTGTGTGTGTGTGTGTGTGTGTGTGTGTGTGTGTGTGGTGTGTGTGTGTGTGTGTGTTGTGTGTGAGTGTGTGTGTGTCTGTCTCAGTGTGTTGTTGTTGTTGTTGTTTGTTGTGATGTGTGTCTGTCTGTCTGTGTGTGTGTGTGTGTGTGTGTGTGTGTGTGTGTGTGTGTGTGTGTGTGTGTGTGTGTGTGTGTGTGTGTTGTGTGTGTCTCAGTGTGTTGTTGTTGTTGTTGTTTGTTGTGATGTGTGTCTGTCTGTGTGTGTGTGTGTGTGTCTGTCTCAGTGTGTTGTTGTTGTGATGTGTGTGTGTGTGTGTGTGTGTGTCTGTCTCAGTGTTTTGTTGTTGTTGTTTGTTGTGATGTGTGTGTGTCTGTCTCAGTGTGGTGTTGTTGTTGTTGTTTGTTGTGATGTGTGTGTGTGTGTCTGTCTGTCTCAGTGTGTTGTTGTTTGTTGTGATGTGTGTGTGTGTGTGTATGTACCTTTCCTGTAGCTCAAATGGTAGAGCATGGCGCTAGCAACGCCAAGATCATGGGTTCGATTCCCAGGGAAAGCAAGAGCTGATCAAATGTAAAACTGTAACTTGAATGCAATGTAAGTCGCTTTGGATAAAAGCGTCTGCTAAATGTTACCTGTTTTTCTATGCAAGTGGGGACTTAAACCTGAATACACACAGACTCATGGGGACTCATGTCACGGTGGGGACCTAAATTGAGGTCCCTAGGGGTAAACAAGCTAATAAATCACACAGAATGAAGTTTTTTGAAAATCTAAAAATGCAGGAAGTTTCCTGTAAGGGGTAGGTTTAGGTGTAGGGCGATAGAATATAAATATAGGTCTGTACAGTAGAAAAACCATTACGCCTATGGACACCCCCCATAGTGTGTGTGTGTCTCAGTGTGTTGTTGTTTGTTGTGAGTGTGTGTGTGTGTTGTTGTTTGCTGTGATGTGTGTGTCTCAGTGTGTGTGTTGTTTGTTGTGAATGTGTGTGTGTGTGTGTTGTTTGTTGTGATGTGTGTGTGTGTGTGTGTATGCGTGTTGTTTGTTGTGATGTGTGTGTGTGTATGCGTGTTGTTTGATGTGATGTGTGTATTGTTTGTTGTGATGTGTGTCTCAGTGTGTTGTTGTGTGTGTGTGTGTGTGTGTGTGTGTGTCTCAGTGTGTGTGTTGTTTGTTGTGATGTGTGTGTGTGTGTGTGTATGCGTGTTGTTTGTTGTGATGTGTGTGTCTCAGTGTGTGTGTTGTTTGTTGTGATGTGTGTGTGTGTGTGTGTATGCGTGTTGTTTGTTGTGAATGTGTGTGTCTCAGTGTGTGTGTTGTTTGTTGTGAATGTGTGTGTGTGTTGTTTGTTGTGATGTGTGTGTGTGTGTGTATATGCGTGTTGTTTGTTGTGATGTGTGTGTGTATGCGTGTTGTTTGATGTGATGTGTGTCTCAGTGTGTTGTTGTGTGTGTGTGTGTGTGTGTGTGTGTGTGTGTCTCAGTGTGTGTGTTGGTGCTGATGCGGTTTAGCTGCAGTGCTAAAGTCTCCATCATCCCGCGCCATTACTAACTCTCTCTCATCAATCAGCTCAGCTCGTGTGGTTCATCGTGTCAGGGCTGTGGATGAGCACACAAATGCATCTGAGTGTGTTCAATGCTATTCCGCGGGGCGCTCGGGCGCGAGATCATAATAATAGCCACATCTCAAACCGCTAAAACGGGCTCGGGACAAAACGCTGTCCGTGGGGTCACAAACTGAATAAAAGCGTCACTAAACTGAGGTAAAGTGGTAAACGAAACGAGAGAGATTCCTGACAGGCCCAGGAGGCCACGCGCGAGACAAACCCAGCACGCGAAACTTTTATTATTATTATTATTATTATTCAGCGTTGCTCGCAAAGCGACGCTGGTCTAAACGCACGGCGCGCGCTGTAAACCGTATCACACCGCTGAGGAGAGTAAACCGGAGAGATACCTTTTGTAGAGAAATCACCGAGCCCCTCGAATTCAGCAGATTTCGTTACCAATCCCCTCACTAGACAATGAAATCAAAACGTCCGATCATCAATTCTAATCATGATCGTGACGTCAGGGGTGACTCGAGCCAATGGAAGCGCGGGATCGCGGTCATGACGCGCTTAGCCCCGCCCACCGCTGATGCTGATGCTGATGCTGATGATGACAGGCGAACACTATAGAAACACACGCCTGAAAGAGACCAGCATACTATTATTATAGCTGAGGACACACTGCTGTAACAGAGTCATGAAGTGCTAGAAGCAGAGAGTTTAAGATGTTTAGCTTTTCTTAGGATGCAGATTAGGAGATCATAAACAACATTCATTTTATTTAAATAGTTTAATTATAGCTTCTCAATTATTGTTAAAGGGTGAAAACTGTGTTACTGAACACTTCTATCGGGAGAAGTCGTGGCCTAATGGTTAGAGAGTCAGACTCGTGATCGGAAGGTTGTGGGTTCGAATCTCGCTCCGGCAGGGATTGAAGGAGGAGAAGTGAATAACCAGCGCTCTCTCCTCCTTCAATACCACGACTGAGGTGTCCTTGAGCAAGGCACCGAACCCCCAGCTGCTCCCCGGGCGCCGTCACATGGCTGCCCACTGCTCCGGGTGTTTCACTCAGGATGGGTTAAATGCAGAGAACTTTTTTATTTTTTTTAAACACCTAAACCGTTTCCCATTCATTCTCAATGGTAGCGCTGAACCGGTGCAATATTCTCTCGGCCGCTAGCGCTCTCGTGGCGCTCTTCCGTGTTTCGGTTACGGTTTGAATTCGCCATATTTATCCCTGAAAACACAGTAATTAACCAGAAAAGAAGAAAACAGCGGCGATCTGCCTCGGTTGTTTAATTCAACGTCTATCAAAGCTATACGGTGGCCTATAAGTGCAAAACAAATCACGATTCAGAAAACAAAATTACAAACGCAAATACAAATATTAAAAACAAAATAACAATTAAGAAAACACAACGATAAATCAGACAAAACGGGAGAGGTAGGTATAGTTTGAGACAGCACCATTGGTTTGGGAATAGATTACTCAACGCTGACTGGACGAGACATCTGTCAATCAAGGTGTACAGATCTAGAAGAAGCACAGCAGAGTCTATGACATCATCAGCTCCAGTGGCGCAGAGGGTGAATCACGAGTCATGTGTTTCTGACGCGGTCCACCAGCGGTTCGATCCCACCTTCGGCCGAGCTTTTTTTTTCTCTCCCTTTTCAAATCTCATATAGCATAAAGGCATTTATTCTCAATAAAAATTATAATCAAAAAGTTGAAAATAAAGTATCAGGTAGGGTTTTACACTATGTTAAAATAGCATGTTCTGCTGTATACTAACGTTACTTGTTACAAATAGTGGTAATTATCTGCACTTCAGTATTGTAGTACATTATAAAACAGTATGCAATAATGAGGTATTGAGTGTAAATTATCATTTTAATTCAAATTATTAAATGGATGCCGCCTTATTGGGACAATAAAGCCCTCTCTAACCCTACCCGATACTTTATTTTCAACTTTTTGATTATTTACTTAATTTTTATTGAAAATTAACACGTCATCTGTTGATTACAAGCTACATTATGAATGGGCATAACCATTATTTTCATTTTTGTAATGAAATTACATGTTCAAAAATGTTTTCTAACCATGGTTTTTATTATATTAACTATAGTGTAACCATGTTATATTAGTAGTAGAATCACAACAACAAATGTATGATTGTTGTTACTGTATTGAGCATTATATTTGCAGCACAGCCATGAAATTGTAAATAATAACCAAGATAAGAACAGCAGGATTACTACAGTTTTACTATAGTAACTTCGTGGTTGTTATATAGTATGTGTGTGTGTTTATGTGTAATATTTCTATGGTGTTGTTCTTGTAGAGAGCACTGTTTCTGCTTGTGCTCGTGCGTCATCTTTTGATGATCCCATACAGATCCTCAGATACAGGTAATATTGACACATTAACATCATATTAAAATCTGTTCATTTACCCTCACACAAATGAAGGCCTTTAATCAGAGCAGAAAGCCTTAAATTATTTATTGGGTGGTGATTATGGAAATGAAGCGTTGTCAAGCATTTTCATTAGTCCAAACTTCTGCTGTGATTGGTTAACTGCTTGAAGGCGGTCACTCTGAACAGCATAAATAGCACATAGTAGACTATATCTGGTTTCAATGGTGTTTGCTGGTCTCTGGTAATTGCAAGTTTAGCTTTGTATTTTCGCCCATCTGTACGTTAATGTGCGAGGCACTTTCACATCGGTCAGCCAAAGTTTTAGTTTAACTGATAAGCTTTTTGGGGGGGAAATTGCATTTTGACAATTATTTATTAATTATTATTTTATTTAAAATATTATTGTTTTCATTCATTCAAGGTATTTTTATATGCAGGAACATGTGGGTTTATGTAAGCTACTGGTTATTTCTCTTTTGTTAGTGTTGCTTTTGCAGGTTTCATCAGTTCTCACCTAATTCAAGAATGAGTACACACAGGTCAGCATCCAGTTAACCAAACTAAAACGCTCTGTTTATTATACACAACTGAAGTGTACATATTGCAATACATAGCCTACATTTGTTCTAATGCTGTGTTTTTTGTATGTATTTTTTAAATCATTATTATCAATAATTTCATAGTTGTCAAATCTCAGTTTCAGCAATGCTGACCCGTCCCTTTGCACCACCTGGTTCTGCTTTCCCTTTTAGCGGCGGTTTTAGCCAGTGCCAGGCAATAGGGTGGCAAAGATGCAGAGCAGTTATGTGACTAATGGAGCCTGGGATGTTGCACATGAATTGTTGACATTGTACCGTGTTGCAGATCTTTATTTAAGTCACCATAAATGTAATTATTTTTACTTCTAGTTCATTGAAATGGTATTTAACTGCATTTTGAATTGATAGTCCAAGCATGTTATTTGCAGTATTAAGCTATATGACACACATGCACTATAATTTCTTTAATTTCCTATGTATTTTGATTCCAGAATCTGCACTTTCAGCACATTTGGAAAGGCAAGTGTTAAAATAAACACACAACAGCCTGCTTTAAAAAAGTGCATCCCCCTCATGAAACCATTGCATTGCTTTTGTTTATCAAATCTATTTTTCTGATGGAACACAATTTACCGTAGTGTCATGCAGTATTTGCTTTTGTGTTTAATTTCAAAGGCACGGAGAACTTCGAGAAATCTTGAAGAAATTATAGCAAGCACAAATAAATTTGTTGTACCTGGGACCAATATATGTAAATGCCTACAGTGTTCACAATGCGGCTGGCTTTTGGTACAATGTTTGCAAAGATTGCCAAATACACTTGCAAATCGCAAAAAAAATCTTCAGGCATCCCTACTTTTGAAGGTAATTTGTTATTAGGTTGACTTGAAAGACTCAACAATGCTCTAGTAGAGCATAGCGTCACTGTTATCTCACATATGAACACTTAATTTGTGGAAGAATTCTAGGGGTTCAAATCATTTGTATATGTTTGGTACAAATATATGGTCTTGTTTCATGTTAAAATGTGCCCCATACACCATGTTTACCACTGTTGACCAACCACTGGCACACCTATTGGCTCAGGGCCTTATTTGTCTTATTTTATTTTGTATGTGTCTGTCTTTTATCGTCAACCTATATTTTCTACAATTAACTATGCTTTCTTTCTTTTTTTTCATTAAACATTCATACAACTTTTTCAAGCCTACTTTAAACCATTACAAAAGTGACATTTCCTTAATTTTTCTATAGAGCCCTTCTGCAGTTGAGAGTCCTTTAGAAGAGACGAATGTCAATGTTGAGGAGAGACCTGTTGGGGAGAATATTGGTACTGTGGTCAGTTAAACTGTTGGTTAAGGTTTTGGGTGGGGTGGGGTGGTGTAGGGGGGTGTGTGTCTCCACTAGACCTTATTGTGAGTGATTTCCTCCCAGCAGGCACAAAACAGGCACACAACGTCATAAGACGTTGGTATTTGGTTAAATTTTGGTTGCGACGTCGGGTGACCAAAATCCAATGTAAATCCAACATCTAATGTCAATGTTAAATTGATGTCCAATACCGACGTCAGCTGACGTTGAGATTTGGTTGTTTTTAGGTTGTGTAACCAAAATCCAACGTTAAGCCAACGTCAAATATTGACGTCAACCCGATTTTTATTTTCAACCAAAATCCAACGTCTGTCTGACGTCATGTCCAACGTCAACCTGACGTTACATAGACGTCTGGTGCCTGCTGGGCTGCTCCTTTTCATTTATTTATTTGCTTATTTATTACGGATATTATTGGCTGCATTCAGCTTTCAATGTTAAATCAACTAACAATCATAAGCCTATAATCATGAATTAACTGCGTTATCTCTTACCTAATCTCAGGTGAATGGCTTCAGTGAGCAAATGAAAAACGAGCTTTGAAGGTAGCGTTTCCTTGATTGATGTTTCAGCCTGCGAGGTTTTAAACATTCATTCCTTAAATGCAACTCACACGAGCTCGTAATGTCGCTGTCACTATCATCATCATCATCATGGGAAAAGACACAAAAGCGAACTGCTAAGATAAATCAGACTTTATTAATGAAACTGAACATCAGGGCTACATTCTAGATCTTCATTTTTCATTAACGCGCCTGAGATTAGGTTGCAGTCATTGGATAAATTCAGATATACACGTTATTAACGAAATCGTTATGTCATACACAGACCATTTGAGTTTTCATCTGCTGACACTGTCATAGGTGTTGATTTAAATGCCATTATTTTTATTTCTCCTTTCTGGTCTTTTGGTTTTCAAAGAATTGTTTAACTTTGGTAGGCTATACCTTAATAGTCGCCTATTGCCTGTGCATTTCTTTGCAATTGTTTGGTAATTAACAATTAATACTCTTTTTGGGAAATCTTTCAAATACTTAGGATGACCAAGATGCTGGAGACAGTGACTTGTCTCAATACCAAATAGAGGCTGAATGTCCATCTGTCAAAATGGTGACTTTTTATCTTTGTGTGCTATCCATTTGGTGTACTTTGTTTAACATTGTTTTAGAAGTGACCCCACTCTCTTTCTCTTGATATAAATATCGAAGTGCCTCTAGGTGTCTGTCCCATGCTACAAAGTTATTTGGATAAATTAAATATCTAAAATATAAAAATCATGAAAAAGAAAAATAGTAGGGTACAACGGGGCTAAAGGCGCCTTTGAAATTATTATTATTTTCATCTAAATCACTAGATGCAGAGTCGATCCTCCCTATAGGCAGACTACACAAGCTGCGTAGGGCCCCTGAAACACCAGGGGGCCCCCTTGCTCTCAGAGATGTTTTAATTGTAGTTTCGTTTTTGAGTTTGGACAGCGGTTATTGAAAACATGAATGATCATTTATTTCAATGCGGTCACCCTCTCTACGTAAAAATCTGTCAAAACATGTAACGTGAATGTCGTACAGTCTCTTGCTCAAAACTAAAAAAATGAGTTGAAAACGCACCAAGAGATACTGTTTCTCGAGTGCTTTCCACGAGCGCGATTCGAAACGGAGTGAAATGCGTCTCATCCATTCTTTCAAACCCCACAACACCCCCCCCCCCCATCATATTTTAATAACAGTATATTTATTGAACAAAAATTATTTTTTCTTTTTCTAAATAAGCAGAAAATAGTACAAACTTTGCACAGATTATTTTGAACAAGCGTTAACTTAGACATTATAAAAAATAGCAAAATACATTATTTTAGCTGAAGTATTTGTATCAATACCGTGGGCCTTTTACCCTGTGTGTGGGGTAAAAGCCACCCCTTGCCACCTCATACATTTATAAGATTTTGAAACAAAATACACAACTTGAAGGATTTATTTTCACACAAAATCTGTTGCTCCATTATTGTTCAATACAATGTAATTTTTTTTCTTTCTGCAATTATACATTTTAGGCGCAGTGAATAGCACATTTTTTATTAAGGTGGGCCTTTTACTACTATAGAAAAAGTATTGTTATTTGGTTTAGTAATTAATTTAGGTCTGTGTTGGGGTTCTCAGGGGAATTTACCTCTTTATCATATGGCCAGTTGTGAAGGCTTTTATTTCCTGACACAACTTAAGCTGTAGTTTGAATTTCATATGAACACAATGCAATGCCAGCTATTGAACATGGGAGAAGGACATAAAGCACAATAGAAAGTGAAGGAAAATAAAAGACAGAAGTAAGCTTAAGATATCAGAAATGTATGTAAACTTTTTATTTATTATGTATTTTAGTTCTTTTCCTCTATTACAGACTTGGGAGAAGGAATTCCCTCAAAATGTACCCCCTTCAACACACAGCAGAGAGGAGGAAAAATACTTCACATGTGCTTTGCCAGCTCAGCCCTGTTTCTTTTTTATAGAACAAAAAGAATGGCAGGCACTAAGAAAACACCAGTATGGCTGACTTTTTCAAGGTCTTCAATGGACCAACATAATTGCCAAGGGCATCAGGTCTGTGCATCCATACGGCAGCTTCGGATTTAAGCGGCACAGTGTCAAAACCCTGCTCTCACAGAAACCAGGACCAGTTTTTACATGTGTGGGCTACTGCCGGTTTACAGATTGTCCAGTGAGAGCACATGTTGAAGTCACTGATGAGTGCACCCTAAAGGCAACAGTGGTTTTCTCTGGAGGTGATGTGTGTCATATCACACACGAGCTCAAGAGAAGGCCCGTGCGTGCAGATGCACGTCAGTTCACAGCAGAACTCCTACAAACGAAACTCCCTAGGAGTTTATTCTTGGAGTTTATACACAAGCTTCCTCAAATGGTCATTGATTCTGGTTGCAGGGACAATGCGCCATCCAAAGACGTGCTAAAAACATAACTTGGAGTGAACGAAAACTAAAACGACCACATTCTGATGAATTCACCAGTTTAAAGAAAATCATTGATGAGCAACCTGGCACGGACAATGATGTTCTACAGAAGGTTTTGATGCAGCCGAAAGGGATAATGCTGTGGTCGAGGAAGACACTCTCTGTATTTTACAAGAGGTCTAAGGAGGATATAGTGTATCTGGATGCAACAGGGAGTGTGATTCAAAAAAGTGCACAAAATCCACCATATTATGTGTATGAATTGGTGGTAAGAAATCCATCCAGGGGGGCTTCACCTTTACCTGTTGCAAGCTATGCTACATGTGACCACACAACAGCATCTGTCACATACTTTCTGCAGTCTTTCCAAACAGACCTTATCAGAATGTATGGAAGTGGGGCAAGCAAAAGGCCAGTAATGATTATATGTGATGCTCCCTTGTGCTTATGCACTCCATATCCATTACATTCTGCAGAACAGGTCTGGAGGATTTACTGCAGAAATACTTTCTGCTGATCACAGGACAACATGCATACATTTGACCTCCCCATTCTTCATAGATGTTTAAGTCACATCATGAAGAATGCCAAGGATCTATGCAAAAAAACAGTAAGTTTTGGAGTGTAATTTACTCTTTGAAAATAGATAATAAAGTTGTTCTTGATTGCTTTCTTTGTAGGATTCCAAACCATTACAAGCTAGCAATGCATGTATTTGGCCTCCTTACGTGCTGTTCAATGCTAAAAGAAATGGATGAGGTGGTTTGTAGTTCTGCAGTTCTTTTGTGCAGTCCTTGCAGTGGAGCAAATCTACAAAAACACTACAACAACTTACAAATGCTCATGCAGCAAAGAGAGAGCTTTGAACATGAGAAAGACGTCATTGCTGAAGACTACAGGGTATTAAAAATAATGTTAATATTACAAGACCTTTTTTTCAGCACACAACCTCACAGCTATAATGCATACAGTATACTGTGTAATAAAAACCAACCAGAGCTGCTAAAGCCTTTGGTTGCTAAATATTATGTGTGCTGAATAAACAAGTAAAGTTTCTGTCTGAGTTATCCGAGTAAATTAACACCGGTCAAGGACGTATCATGCATCTTAATTCAGGTCAGGCAGGCATAGATGAGCCACATTACTGTTAAACAGAATAAATTAAGAATTAACACACATTTGAAATTTCTACAATTGTGAATATTGATTTTCAGCATGATGTCAGAACCACACCCCTCATGACTCATTTCCAGGTGACTATCAGTAATGCATCTCTTGATCTTGATGGCCAATCCGACATCTATTACGCACCAGAATTCATTTCTGGTTTGGCCAAATACTTCCTCCCGTATGCCACCCTGTGGTCTGGTATGATGCTAGGTAAGTTTAACTCATGTTAATACATTTCATTGATTTAAGACAAGTACTTATTAATCAGTACATCAATACAGCATTTGCTTACTTTCACAATTCTTAAATCACTTTTAGGAGATCTAGGACGTCATGGGACAAGTCCAGTCTACCAGAACTTGAGTAAGTTCTATAAGAAAGTCAGACAGTCAAAGAAACAGGTAAACTGTTACAAGAAGCATCTGCTATTTTTCTTTTAAAATCATATTATACTTGTTCTTAGAATGTCAACAGATAAGAGATGTACAATAATTTTTCAGAACTTCACTCAAGATAATCATACGCAGGGGATAATGGAGAAAAGCCAATGGGACCTAAAAAAAATTAGGTTCCAACGAAAAAGGCTGAGAAGACTCGATGACTTCGTTCAAATGTATCAAAAGATGCATGATGCGCTGATTCTGGAGTATCAAGATGTAGGAAGAAAGTATGGAATACTTTCTGTTTTTTGATTGCTACTTTAACCTGCTCGCATTTAAAAAACAATATACGCTTGAGCAAATAAAAATGGGCATTTATGTTTTAGTCTGTGTTTGTGTCTGACAACACATCTTTTTATAAGTCTTTTCGAGTGGATATGGAAGTCTGGAGGAAAGGTCGGAAGCGCAGAGGAGTTTATGTTTCACCTTTAGTGCTGGACCTGTCACTCAAGGTAATTATTAAAAGATGTTTTAAATGATGCAGAAATACACAAAAGCATGTGTTGTGATTTTTAATATTTCTAAATCCTAATTGGTCTTCAGTAATTTCTTTTCTCTAAAACCAATGTATCCAAGATGTTTTAAATCTGTTGTAGCTATTACTGTCTGAGTTATTAAGCTAAGTTTCCATTTTTAGGGGTCTATTTTGTAGTTATGCTTTGTTGGGAAAAGTTTTTATTTTTTAAACAGAAAACAAGAGACGACTCTGCACAGCCACGTTTACCAGATGAACAAACTGAAGTATTCATGCAAACACAGGTGTTTATTAAAAAAATGTGATGTTAGATATATAGAATAGAACGTCACCTTATTCCTGCCATTTTTATTAACAGAGTTCAGAAAACATAACCACATCTGAAGCTCCAGCCACATTAAACACGACAGAGCATCACGAGGAAGACAGAAGCACTCAAAGAACCAATGATGTACAATCACAGGTGAAGTTAAATAAAATTAAGGATTGTCAGCAAAATGCCTGCACTGAATGTTTTGGATGTGTGATGTAGAATCTTGGAAAAAAAACATTATCATTACTTTTATAAATTTTTCCAGTATTGTTTCTGACAGTAAATCCAACATTATATCACAGCACATTAAGTCTACATAACTTAAGTCTGTCATGTACTTATGGAAAGTCTATAGCAATATGTTTTCTTGACCCTCAGCTAACTGAATTATGGGAGAAAAACGACACAGAAGTGGTTGTTTCGAGGATCCCCTCTCAAATAAGAGGGAACAATTCCATCATCCACCACTCTGAGCTCCGGTCACTTAGACCGCACCATTGGCTCACCGGTGAGGTATGTAGGCCAAATGGTACTGCAGCATGATCATGTAGTCACTGAAAAGTCACAGTGACGTAATCATCTAAATGCGTTAATGAAATAGGCTACCTATGTTATGCTGCCCTCATAACAGTCATTTCAATTATGAATTATTTGTAAAAATTTGTTTTTAAATGCTTCCAAATTTGCAGACTGGAGAATCCAAGTTTTAATACAAATGCCAGTAAATAAGCCAATACATAATCAATTTGTCTGTGCACCTAACCATGGTCATAAGTGATAAAAAGAATGTAAAAAGAAAACAATTTATCATGAGGGACTTGCCTTTGCATCCCGGCTCGTGCTCTGTCAAGTATAGTGGCATCCAGCTGCCTGTCTCTGGAGTTAATGGTTGGAGCTTGTTCTAGTCCATGTTGAGTTACTGGGTTATGATTTGGGTGTGGTTGTTAATATAACAACCCAGGCTTTCCTGTAGCTCAAATGGTAGAGCATGGCGCTAGCAACGCCAAGATCATGGGTTCGATTCCCAGGGAAAGCAAGAGCTGATCAAATGTAAAACTGTAACTTGAATGCAATGTAAGTCGCTTTGGATAAAAGCATCTGCTAAATGCATAAATGTAAATGTAATGTTTTCTGATATGCTGTCTGTCTAAATATTAAATGTGATGTTAGATAATCGAGTGCCTCTTGCATCACACTGTGAATCATCTTCATTTGGAAAAAAACATCTACATAATGAACCATTATACAGCGGGTGTGATCCTCTCTGGAGACAGAAAAGCAGTTAGGTGTCAGAGTTTACCAAAGGTAAGATTTATTTGTTTCTACAAAGGGTGAAGAGTTTGATAATGTACACTATGATGAAGCAAAACCAAAAATAATGTAAATGATAAATGTTAACTAAATGTCTTTTGTGTTTATCATATTCTTACAATCATTTTTGTGTAACAGGTTATCTTTAATGACTACAAGGCCATTGTGTCTTTTATTAACGTACAAAATAGGCACTGGAAGTTTCTGGTTAGTTTATATTTAACAATTTATATTTATGTACATTCACTTTTGTTTCTGTAGTTGTTGATATTTGTGGAATTATGCAATTTTTCTTGTGGTTACAGTACATCAATGCAACAGAAAGCAGAGTGTACTTAGTTACACAACTCTGCAGAGCAGGCAGAATCGGACCATGCTGACAATAAATTCAAGTACTTATGCAATTTCAGCTATTAAACCTAATCATTTACATTGTGTCACATATCCTGACCATGGACTTCTGTTTGTTCACCACTAGAGGTCACTCACCCATCACATGGACTTTCACACCACACATTTACATTTACATTTATGCATTTAGCAGACGCTTTTATCCAAAGCAACTTACATTGCATTCAAGTTACAGTTTTACATTTTGATCAGCTCTTGCTTTCCCTGGGAATCGAACCCATGATCTTGGCGTTGCTAGCGCCATGCTCTACTATTTGAGCTACAGGAAAGCCAGTTACAGTTACAGATCACTCATAGACTGCATTTCCCATCATCCACTGCACCAACACAGTTGTTCACAATGATCACGCTTGCACCTGTTTACCATCTCACAATCACCATCACCCAATCACTCACACACACACACACACACTACATAAGCTCTGGACTTTCTCCTACTCTTTAAATTGAACAAGGGCACAGACAAAGCCTTAGTTTGTTTATATGAGATGTATTTCATTTGTGTAATTAATTTGGGTTTGTTTTAAAATTTAGTTTTGTTGTTTGACATATTTCAATTTTACAAAGAAATGTGCAGCATTTTACCTGACAATTAATAAATGGACACCTTTTCATTTCTTTGTCTTAAATTTTGTTAAAGTTTTTGTTGTTGAGAAAATCATATCGTGAAATCAGTATTTCAAAACTGATTTAGCCTCAATAACAAGCTGAAAGAACTGTTGCTAATAAATAGAACAAAGACTTGAGACTTGACTTAGACTTGACCTCAGAGACTTGAGACTTGACTTGGACTCCGCTTTAAAGACTTTAGACTTGACTTAGACTTGACCTCAGAGACTTGAGACTTGACTTGGACTCGGACCTCAGAGACTTGAGACTTGACTTGGACTCCGCTTTAAAGACTTGAGACTTGACTTAGACTTGACCTCAGAGACTTGAGACTTGACTTAGACTTGACCTCAGAGACTTGAGACTTGACTTGGACTCCACATCAAAGACTTGAGACTTGACTTAGACTTGACCTCAGAGACTTGAGACTTGACTTGGACTCGGACCTCAGAGACTTGAGACTTGACTTAGACTTGACCTCAGAGACTTGAGACTTGACTTGGACTCGGACCTCAGAGACTTGAGACTTGACTTGGACTCCGCTTTAAAGACTTGAGACTTGACTTAGACTTGACCTCAGAGACTTGAGACTTGACTTGGACTCCGCTTTAAAGACTTGAGACTTGACTTAGACTTGACCTCAGAGACTTGAGACTTGACTTGGACTCCACATCAAAGACTTGAGACTTGACTTGGACTCCGCTTTAAAGACTTGAGACTTGACTTAGACTTGACCTCAGAGACTTGAGACTTGACTTGGACTCCGCTTTAAAGACTTGAGACTTGACTTAGACTTGACCTCAGAGACTTGAGACTTGACTTGGACTCGGACCTCAGAGACTTGAGACTTGACTTGGACTCCGCTTTAAAGACTTGAGACTTGACTTAGACTTGACCTCAGAGACTTGAGACTTGACTTGGACTCGGACCTCAGAGACTTGAGACTTGACTTGGACTCCGCTTTAAAGACTTGAGACTTGACTTAGACTTGACCTCAGATACTTGAGACTTGACTTGGACTCGGACCTCAGAGACTTGAGACTTGACTTAGACTTGACCTCGGAGACTTGAGACTTGACTTAGACTTGACCTCAGAGACTTGAGACTTGACTTGGACTCGGACCTCAGAGACTTGAGACTTGACTTGGACTCCACATCAAAGACTTAAGACTTGACTTGGACTCTGCTTTAAAGACTTGAGACTTGACTTAGACTTGACCTCAGAGACTTGAGACTTGACTTGGACTCCACATCAAAGACTTAAGACTTGACTTGGACTCCGCTTTAAAGACTTGAGACTTGACTTAGACTTGACCTCAGAGACTTGAGACTTGACTTGGACTCGGACCTCAGAGACTTGTGAACATGTCTGCCGCCCACCGCCAGTTTACCCAATTGTATTTCGGCACCCCGGGTTGCCAGTTGGTGGAAAACACAGCGTATTTCATGTCATTCATCGTCATGTGTGCTTGTCTCTGTTGGTGTCGTTAATCTGGCATCCTGCACGTGCCTCAAGTCTGAGGAGGAGGGGCTGGTGAAAAAAAACGTCTCCAATATTTTGAATTTGGACTGCAATACCTAGTTCAACCGCTGGGTGTCAATCATACAGCACCTTTAAGACAAGTCATGTCACTCGGCGGCCGTCTTTGAAACGCCTCTCAGGCATCCAAGTGCAGCTCCTATCACTTTGTATGGGGAAACATCAAATTCTCCAAAACTGTTCACTAAGCTTACGATTAAATTTCATATTTGAAATCACCAATTAAATCTGACAACAACTGTGTCATAAATGTTGTTTCTTTTGCTCAAATAGCGTTATGCAACCGGGACTTCTAACGGCAGCTGCAGTGACGCGCTGACTTTACCGATTAGCGATTGGCTCTTTCATTCAGAAGGCGGGGCTTCCTGCGATTGAGCCGCATTTTTCCCCATTCAACACTATAGGAGTGACACTCTTGGGTATTCTATAGTCTTTGATTTAGTTCAGGGACGTTCTCGCTGCCGGAATATAGGCTACTACTTTCAGCGTACACAGTAAAAAAATTAATAAATAAAAATAAATACCAACTTAATTAAAACATGGTATTTTATAAGTTGTGTTCCTTTAGGCTAGACTCCCATGTGTTCATACTGAATTGCAAATTACTTGGTTTGGGTTGGCTTTACATTGAAATTTCCTAATCTGCTTACACCTCTGATGTTAAACTTTGTAATCAAAATGATGTTATGTGACAATGCTCAACACTATGTTATCAGAGTGCTATACTTTATAAAACATTTTTTACTATGCCAATAAAGCTACTCTGAATTTGTCCATTTTCAGACCATGTCTCTGTATTTAACACTCAATTGTATATTTAGAAATTTCAGTATTGATTCTGATTACTTTAGTTGTGACCGATCAAGCTATTATATGAAGCACGAATGAGTAACAAAATGCTTCCTTTGTGTTCAGATTTGACTAATGCAAAAACTTTGATAAATATGTATTTATTAGTGTCTAAATATATACCCAAATTCACTTAACTAATTGTTTATAGAGCTAAACAGCCATCGACGGTATTACAGATGATAAATGGTGAATAAGTTAGAGATAAATTAATCATTATTTTAGTCATATTTTGTAAAGTCCCCTTAAATTACAAGTTAAAGAAAAAAATATTACTGTTGGTTATGTTTGTTAATTTTTGTTAAAAAATGGAACCTTCTCTGATCAGTAGACAGGTGAAATTATGCACGTATTAGGCTCGTGCAGATACTAGTCCTTCTTTAAGTGTCATCAAAATTACAATATACACAATAAACTATATCATATACCCTGTTGAGGAGGAAAAGATACTACACAGCTCGAAATTCAGTATGAAGACGTAGCCTAATGGTACACAACTTCACCATATCATGTTTTAATTAAGTTGGTATTGTTACGTCTATAGGGACATAAGTTATTCTATTTTGTATGATTTAACTATCATTCCTGTGTGTATACTGTGTTCCTGTCTCTCCTGCCACCTGACTCCTGTTTTGAGCTTGTTGGCTGGAGTATAAAGGAGCTGCAGTCCAGGGAGAGAGGCTGAGGTGTTCTGTCCTTACAGCGGTCATCTTCCAGTCCCAGCGCTGTTGTTTACCTAAGTGTTTGCTGGTTGCTTTACCTGTAGTGTTAAAGGAACACTCCACTTTTTTGGGGGGAAATAGGCTCATTTTCCAAGTCCCCAAGAGTTAAACAGTAGAGTTTTACCGTTTTTGAAATCAAAAATGACCAAAGAGTTTAGATATTTCTCCTATTTAAAGCTTGACTCTTCTGTAGTTACATCGTGTACTAAGACCGACGGAAAATGAAAAGTTATGATTTTCTAGGCTGATAAGGTTAGGAACTATACTCTCATTCCGGCGTAATAATCAAGGAGCTTTGCTGCCGTACCATGAGTGCAGCAAGGAGCAGTGATATGACGCAGCGCCTGAAAGTAGTCCCCAGCTCAGTAGCCTATGATATAGCTGGGGACTACTTTCAATTATTGAAACTCTTTGGTCATTTTTGATGACCAAATGCTAACGGTCTAATCCGATTCAATGATCTATGCTAATCTAAGCTAAAAGTGCTACCGCCAGACATCCGCTGAATGGATTCAAAAACAGTAAAACTCAACTTTTTAACTCTTGGGGAGGTGTAAAATGAGCCTATTTCCAAAAAAAGTGGAGTGTTCCTTTAAGGTAAAGTTGTTAAAAGTGTCATTAGCAGAGTGTCTCAGCTATTATTATTATTTTTTTTTGTAATTGTTTAAGTGGAAAACTTTTGTAGTGAGGTGGATGCCATTTATTTTATAAATTACCTTTTTTCTCCTGTGTTTGAGTTAGAGAGAAAGTCAGGGAAGTATATCTGTATTTTATTTCATTTACTTTTGATAGGCAAGTTATTTCTTAAAACCCTAGTCAGAGCAACTTTTTGTTTATTGTTTTGGCCTTTTCTCCTCCTGAAGCCTTTTAGGTATTTTCCACATTCTGTTAAATAAAATACCTGTGGTTTATTTGCTTAAAACTGGTGTTGCTGAGCATTCTCGTGTACCTGCCCTGGGACTTGGAGACCGCACTTCTCTCAGCCTCTCCCCACTATTTTTGTTACACCCCTTTTTTCAAAGGGGCTCGTAACAGTTTTTATTTTTTACTGTATGACATCCATACCAACACACCCACACGATTGCATGCCCAGGGCCGTCGCTAGGAATTCTGGGCCCTGTGCACTAAATTTGCTATGGGGCCCCCTCAAAATCACATTCATTTTTGGGTGAATCTCCCTTTAAGAACTTTATTATTTGTAAATAATAAACACCTAATTTATATAAGACACTGATATTTATCTTTAACGAATTAACATTTTACTTCAATTAAAATTAATTAGAGCTAAACATCTAAAAATAAATAAGTTGCTTAGAATACATAGTTTAGCTGACTAGTATTAGTAGTAGGATGGTGATCGCAAGAAGCAAAGCCATGGTCCTCATTACCGTGGTTATATGGTTTTTAAAATAAATAAGTAATAATAAACTATAAAATCTGTAGTTAAGTACGTTGATGCACAAACAGAGATGTTTTGGTGGCTCAGCATGCAGGATGAAGTCTGGGCATTCGTGTCTGTGTGTGTGTGTGTGTGTGTGTGTGAGCCCACCCTCGAGGTCTGCTGCAACCATCACCCATCCAGAGATGTTCTTGCATCTTCTTGAACTTTGTAACTGGGCTACCTAAATCACATGGTAACACAGTCATCTTGAGATTCTCCAAGGCATGCCGTCTTATATCTGTACCTAAAACTCAAACCATAGGTCTAAACTCCTGATGCAGCATGACTTTTGGTCAATTTATAGCGCATCTTCCCCACATTTCCCGTTTGAAGCCTGTTGTCTACTCTCCTCTGTATGGACACTTTCTTGTGCTTGAGCTGAATTGACCTAAAGACCTAATGTGATTGCAGTGACTGTAAACTCACTTATGTCCAGGTGAGTTTGAACTAGAATGCATGTGTTAGTGATAATAGACTGACGTTACATTAATGTGTGGACAGAGTCAAAATAAAATTTGTCTTTATATATAGGTATCCATTTTTTACGTGTTGCATTGATATATTGTATCATTAGACATTTGATTGATGTATCGATCCATATCGATGGGTCATTACACCCCTAGTGGATGCCAGTTTGTGTTATGTTTTCCCAGAAACCATCTTTTGTATTAGATATGGAGAACAGACTGTTGCAGTCAGAAACACACACACACACACGTTTCTCTTGTTATTCAAAACCAGAATAACAGCGTTATTTACATAATTGAGCTCACAAGAGGATAAAGACAAAACAACACACACAACAGAGTAATTGTGGGAGTCATTAATTAACTGAAATGCATAGATAGATAGATAGATTGATGGATAGATGGATAGACATTTACATTTACATTTAATCATTTAGCAGACGCTTTTATCCAAAGCGACGTACAAATGAGGAGAACAATAGAAGCAATCAGACCATCGAGAGAGCAACAGTATACAAGTGCCATGACAAGTCTCAGTTAGTCTAGCACAGTACACGTAGCTAGGATTGTTTTTTTTTTTTTTTTTTTTTTTAAATAGAATAGGTAAGTTAGTATTAGTTAGTCAGGTGCTGGCGAAAAAGATGTGTCTTTAGATGTTTTTTGAAAATGGCTAAAGACTCAGCTGTTCGAATTGAGATCGGGAGGTCATTCCACCAGCTGGGCACAGACCAGGAAAAGGTCCGTGAGAGTGATTTGGTACCTCTTTGGGATGGCACTACAAGACGTCGTTCACTTGCAGAGCGCAAGCTTCTGGAGGGCACATAAGTTTGAACCAGCGAGTTTAGGTATATTGGTGCAGTGCCAGTTGTGGTCTTGTAGGCAAACATCAGTACCTTGAATTTGATGCGAGCGGCTATTGGTAGCCAGTGTAACCTGATGAAGAGAGGGGTAACGTGAGCTTTTTTTGGCTCATTAAAGACCACTCTGGCTGCTGCATTCTGGATCAGTTGCAGAGGCTTGATAGTACATGAAGGAAGGCCTGCCAAGAGAGCATTACAATAGTCCAGTCTGGAGAGAACAAGAGCTTGGACAAGGAGTTGTGCAGCTTGCTCTTGCAGGAAGGGCCTAATCTTCCTAATGTTGTATAAGGCAAATCTGCAGGACCGGGCCGTTGTAGCAATATGGTCTGTGAAGCTTAACTGATCATCAATCACAACTCCAAGGTTCCTGGCAGTCCTGGAAGCAGTTATGGTTGATGAACCCAGCTGTATAGAGAAGTTGTGGTGAAGTGATGGGTTGGCAGAGAACACGAGCAGTTCTGTCTTAGCAAGATTGAGCTGAAGGTGATGGTCCATCATCCAGCTAGAAATGTCACTCAGACAGGCTGCAATGCGAGCAGTTACCGTCGGATAGGTAGTGTATACAGTGAGTGCAGTGGTTAGGGTTAGTGCAATGGAGAAGATTTGTGTACATCACTTATGATATAAGGTTATGAAAATTCTTAACATATGTACAAAATTATATGAGAGTACAGTGAAGGGGGCTATTATACAATATGTACATGGTTATAGTAGTGCAATCCTGAGGTGTTTTTATATACATTGTGTATAAGCAGTACATATGTGTGTGTGTGTGTGTGTATATCCTTACAAAAATATACAAAATATCCTTCATTTCAATAAAATAAGACAATACGCAATAAAATTTAATGTATTTAAGTATGTTAATATTTACATTTAATCATTTAGCAGACGCTTTTATCCAAAGCGACGTACAAATGAGGAGAACAATAGAAGCAATCAGACCATCGAGAGAGCAACAGTATACAAGTGCCATGACAAGTCTCAGTTAGTCTCGCACAGTACACGTATTATTGAAATATATATATATATATATATATAAAACACACACATATTATACAGACACTTTTTTATTATTTTATTGCATTTAATGTATTACACTTTCAATAAAACATTTGCAATGGGTT
>CM041813.1:34777286-34812286 GCA_023376895.1 Aspiorhynchus laticeps
TGATAACCTTAACACAAAATACACTAGTCAGCATTTTGTTGTCAAAGTTGTCCTGAGACAAGAATGCACTTTGGTTTTTAGGACAACTTTGAGGTTTTGATCCACTTCAAATGTTGACTAGTATATTTCGAATTGTGTAAAATCAGTATGCTGTATGTGTTAGGGCTGTGTATTGGTAAGAATCTGGCGATACGATACGTATCACAATACAGGGGTTGCGATACGATATATTGCGATACATTGCGATACTGTAAGCAAGGCGATATATTGGGATATTTCTTATTTTAGGAATAGGATATATTTTTAGGAAAGCTGTCATTAAGAGCACACCACTATATGCAAACCTTAGAAATAAATAAATACATAAAAATAGTTTAACCAGAACACACTGGGATCTGCATTTGCAATAATCAGTCCCTGTAACATTCAACGTTATTGAACCACTTTTTGTGCAGCACGAGTCAAGGGGGAAAAATTAAAGTGCCTGCAGGATTCTTTACTTAAATGTATGTATAAATTTTTTTTTATAAAAAAGACCATATATATTTTTAGACCCTGCTTTAAAGGTTCACAGTTTAAGTTTACAATTGTAATATACAATGTCATAACATTTTGATCTGAGCAAAAACTGACATCTGCTTAGTATTAATGAAAAATAAAGTGCTTGCTGGATTCCTAATGAAAACAAAACAAATGTAAACAATAAAATGAATACAGATGTTGAACATTCTCAGAACCTTTCAACTTGGATTTCAGTTTGTATTTATGTTCTGCGTGGAATCAGCGAGATGCGACGCGAACACCGCCCAACTGCACAAAACACCCCCGACCACAGTTGCCAACTCTCGCGAGACAAATAAGCAACCGCAGCTTCAAAAACAAGCCCAATATTTTTTGATGATTTATTATCATCAATATTATTTATTATCAATTATGTATTACCAATAAATGAGCCTGCAACATATTACAGTGAAACCACTCTTTTATCTATTTTTACAAAACTTTGCAAACTGCAACAAAAGTGGGAACAAAACTCATCTTCACCTGTGAGCAGAATAGGATTGAAGAGATGGAAAAAGGAGAAAAGCACAAGAGCTTCAAAGGAGAGCTGGAACATAGCCACATATTTATAGCCTAAAATATATAGGGGTCATTCTATGGAAATGTCCATTTTTCTGTCCCTAGCCTTTACAGAAATATTACACTTAAACACTTGGTTACAATTTTTTTTATATATATATTAAAATGAAACAATGATGTGTAATGAATTACACCTTCTTGAGCCATCAATGTGGCAATATATGTTTTTAATTAATTATAAAGAATTCCAAGCTCCACAAAACTGCTCGTTACAGCCATGTACAGAGGGAACGTGCTTTATTTTGAGGTCAAAAACAGGTTTTTCTTCCATATAAAATAATGTACACATAACTATCCAATAAATGACAAAAAACAAAATGCCACATAAATATTATAGAAAAATATATAAAATATTATATTAAATTATAATATATATTATAGTAAAAAAGAAAATATTAAATAATATTATAAAAAAGATTTTTAAAAAATCATTAAGCTGTCATTAAAGTGTATTCATGAAGTCAAAAGGTAATCTAATAATGTGGTCTAAGTTTAAATGTTAAAAAAAGAAATATATTTTAAGACATCTTGCCATACCAGGCTATTCAAACCAAATGTATTTACTCCGTATTAGGATATGACTACTTCTTTTTTATATATTACAGCTCGTGATAATTAATACATTACAAAAACATTGTAAAAATTAGGCTAAAAGAAACTCACCCCACTCCTCTACGTCTACTTCTATCATCGCTTGTATTACAGCGTCACGCGTCTTCTTTTTGAATGTGATTTTTCTCCACTGAGGAGCAGAACATATGGCAAATTACTCTATGGCACTTATATTATTGCACTGGTTGGCTATTAACTGCGAGCAGACAGAGTGTCAATCAATGCATTGGAGAATACGGCGAACATAAATAAAGAAACGAAGTCGCTTGTCAGATTTTCCAAACAAGCAACCATATTTTGTAAAGAAAGCCCAAAAAAACGCAACCCGCGACCAGGGACTTTTTCCCGCAACTTTACAAAAAAAGAAGCCCAACGTCGGGTATAATACGCGGATAATGTGCTTTTGTGAAAACGCTTTAATTCTGAGGAAATGTAAACCAAAAAATAAATGATTGTGATTGAGTTTAACCATTATCATGCAGCTGTAGAAACTCAGTTATGGAAGGTGTTCAGATTCTGAATGTGATTATTCAGCTCGGTTCAGCTGGAGGTTCATCAGTTTTGATCAGTTCAGCTGTAAGACTGATGTTTAGTGAAGATCTGTTGATGGTCACAGGTCCTGGAGAACGCCGAGGGAGCGAGGACGACTCCGTCAGTGGTGGCCTTCACAGCTGATGGAGAGAGACTCGTGGGAATGCCGGCTAAACGCCAGGCTGTCACCAACCCCAACAACACGCTCTACGCTACTAAACGCCTGATCGGACGCCGCTACGACGACGCTGAAGTCCAGAAAGATCTGTGAGACTTTCAAAATTCATGTCCATATACAGCGCTGGCCAAAATGATTAGTACACTAGTATTCTCAGCAGCTAAAAATGGTTTTAAGTCAGTTATTTGTATCTTTTGCTGTAGTGTGTCAGTAGGAAATATCAGTTTACATTAATAGTAATAATCCAGTGAGATGTTTGAGATCTGATCTGATCATCATCAGTCTGTCTGGAGTCACATGAAGAAACTGAGACTAAATCCAGAAGAACTGTGTCTCAAGACGCTTCAAGAAACCTCCTGAGAAACTCTGCTCGCTCTCTCTCTCTCTCTCTCTCTCTCACACACACACACACACACACATACACACACACACACACAGATCCAGAAGAACTGTGTCTCAAGACGCTTCAAGAAACCTCCTGAGAAACTCTGCTCAAGAGCACCGAGGACAAAACCTGCTTTAAACACAAACGATGCTCACAACAAATGATGATTTAATTTAGTTCATAGAAGTTAATTGATTAAGAATCTATTTATGACATTATTTTTGACAGCATCCTCATTGTACAGCATTTTTACACAAGTGCCTAAAACTATTAACAGTACTGTAGCTTTGCAGGAGGTTTCTTGAAGCGTCTTGAGACGCAGTTCTTCTGGATTTGGTCTTGTTTCTTCATGTGACTCCAGACAGACTGATGATGATCAGATCTCAAAAAATTACAATTAATGGCAAAAACTGATATTTCCTCCTGACACACTACAGCAAAAGATAGAAATAACTGACTTAACACCATCTTATTAGCTGGTGATAATACTAGTGCTCTAATAATTTTGGCTACCGCTGTATATTAATATTGTGTGCAAATAAGTGCTGAGCTTTGCTGTGATTGACAGGAAGAACGTGCCCTATAAGATCGTGCGAGCGTCTAACGGAGACGCCTGGCTGGAAGCCCACGGTAAACTGTACTCTCCCAGTCAGTCCGGGGCCTTTATCCTCATGAAGATGAAGGAGACCGCAGGTCAGTCCGTCCGCACGAGGAACAAACACATAACACATATGATCCACAGCTCCATCAAACCACTGCTTGTGTGATTTCAGAGAGCTACCTGGGTCACGCGGTGAAGAACGCTGTTATTACCGTACCTGCTTACTTCAACGACTCCCAGAGACAGGTGCCACACACCTTCCACTCGATCCACTAACCTGTGCATCTGTGCTGAGGACACTGAACCAGCTTTGATTCATCTGTTATGAACTGTGTTTACAGGCGACGAAGGACGCCGGGCAGATTGCTGGTTTGAATGTGCTGCGTGTTATTAATGAGCCGACTGCTGCTGCTTTAGCCTACGGACTGGACAAGACTCAGGACAAAATGTAAGCATTAGATACTCGTACTACATTATTGCATCATATTTGTATACTAACATAGTTATGGATGCTCTATATCACTTTATCATGATTGATACTGATATTGCAACTTGAAGTATTAATTATGAGTACATGGACTATTAAATCAGTTCACTCAGAAATGCTGATTGTTATATGCTTTTGTTAGAACATATTAATTATCAATGTTTAACTTTTTATTTTTAGTATGTTTTGACAGTAGCTTGAGTTGGGATGCTGATGTCAACTTATTTACATTGACAAAAATGTAGTAAAAATTGTAACAACTAAGTTTTATAGGGTAAAATTGTAATATTCTTATTAAAATTACCCATTGGCGTCTCATATTTGTATGATAACCCCCGGGTAAACTCATACCTGGCACCTCTCTAACATGGTAAAACATAACTGCATGGTTTTTATTAGAGGTAGACCGATTAATCGGCACCGATAGTTGATTTGCGGAACTATCGGTTATCGGCAAAAATACATGCCGATAGTTTTCCGTGTTGCATCTGTTGCTGGAGTGGTTGAGAATGGTCTGCTATCATTATACAGTGTGAGAGCGGCCTCTAGAGGCGGAAATCACTGACAGCACGTGTTGTTTGTTTTGTCACGTGACACTGCGCGCTGCACAGAGAGGGAAACTCCAGACTCGCATTTAAATACAGCCGACAGAAAATCCTGCCGCGGAACAGAGCGCCGTTCACATAATTTTCTATTAAATTACATTATGTACATTAACAATGATTTGGGACAAATATAATGACTTCACCCTAGGTGATAAATTATGTATTGTGCATTTTTCAGCAAAACGTTTGTCTTTCTGTGGCTCTAATACAGTCTGTATGCTTCATATAGAGAGCTGTAATACAGATAGCGCTTTCTCTTTCCGTTTGCTTTGTTTTTTTTTAAACACCGAACTTCAAACTCATTTATGCCACATAGTTCATTCTTGAAGCAAACTTATGTCCGTTTGGTGATTAAATAAATGTGTGTGTGTGTGTGTGTGTTACCTGTGACTTCTCCAAGACACAGCACTTCGCTTTTGCACAGTGTGTCACTTGCATTTATTTTATATTTTGATTAGATAATAATGCAGTGTTCTAAAATAGCAGCAAATAAAATGTGAGAGTACACATACAATATCAATAACCTGTGCATGTAATTTTAATATGGCCTTGTGTAGGTATTTCAAGATGGCCATCTTTAAGCATGAGTTGAAATTAAATGGTAATACTTAACAATAAGAGCATCTAACAAGATGTTCCTTGTTAGAGTTCATTTCATCTCAACATTTACTATTACTAATAGGCTTCATTTTTAAATTTTAAAGTTTCTTCTTTTAACATTAGTAAACTATGAAATAACTTTAATGATCAATATAATAATTAATATTAATACTAAATTTGTATTAATTTATAAAGTATGGTTCAGTACTGTTACTGCTTTTTTAAAAATAGCAAAGCTCTATTTTAGTTTTCGTTCAGTATCCATTTTAAAAACTATCGGTTGATTAATCGGTATCGGCCAGTGTGGTCCAACCTAGCTATCGGTATCGGTAAAATCCAATATCGGTCGACCTCTAGTTTTTATGAACAAGAGTAGCCTAAGTGCATTGTTTACATACAAATGCACCGAAATGTTGTAATTATATTCCTTTAATACATTTTAATGTGTACATTTAATAATTATTAAAATTAGTCAAAAATCCCTGACAACCTTAGTTACTACATTAAATCCATAAATTGAAATCATTTGGACAAATTTGTAGTGAAAGCACTACAAAACAACATTGAGTAACACTGGAGAAGTTTTCAAAATGCAGTCATTTAGTCTCAGTCTGGAGCCCTGCGTCTCTAAATCATTCTAGCTGCTCATGAATGACACGCTTTTAGTAAAAAATGTAATGACATCAATTAACAAGTCCTTCTGAATATTGTTATTTGATGTGGATCTGCTTCCTGATATCGTGCTTGGACTTCATTCTAATGAATATTCCTGTGATCTTGGCAGAATTGCAGTCTATGATCTCGGCGGCGGGACGTTCGATATCTCGGTCCTGGAGATCCAGAAGGGTGTTTTCGAGGTTAAGTCCACCAATGGAGACACGTTCTTGGGCGGAGAAGATTTCGACCAGCATCTTCTCAGACACATAGTGAAGGAGTTCAAGAGAGAGGTTTGTGTGCATCCTACAAACAAACAAACGTGTGTGTGTGTGTTTAGTAGTACAGCGCTGATCGGCAAATTCGAAGCCAATAACGATTGCTGGTATTTTAACTCTGAGATCAGCCAATAACGATTGTTGATGTTTAATTGTAAAGACTCATCTTTTAGCTTGAAGTTAATATGCTTCACCGAAATGTATCATACTGTAAAATTTAGATGCGCTTTTAGAACAAGAGAAATATCAGTTACATATAAATTTAATAGATCAATAATAAAAAGGCTGAATTTGCACAGAATTGGCCAAATGATCATTGATACTTTAATAATTTTAATGTAAAAACTGAACTTTTGTCGTCTTTATGTAAGACCGTTAATAAATGGACTGCAGTGGGTTGTTGGTAATAAGTGCACTTTTACAGATGCTCAATTGAAATGCATTTAGTTTTATTAAATTAGTTTTCAGCTGGCGAGCACAACTTGCTCAGATATCTGGTTAATGTACAGGGATGCAAACTTGTCACCTTTCGGCGAAATTCGCCGTTTTCACCTTGAAATAGGTCATTCACGTGAATCGTGTAGATCTGTAAAAAAAAATATTTGAGGAGGGGGGGGGGGGGTCGTCGTCGGATCTGCTAGTCATCTGTGTCACGTCACCTGCAGCGTCCTTTCCCCCTGTTGGCAATGGCAGGTATGGACCCGCCCTACTCTGTCTCTGATTGGCTTACCTTGGGGTCGGGGGCTGTCTCCTATTTTCTTTATTACCGCGAAAAGAACTAAAAATACTCTTGTCAGTTTTGATTGTACAGATAAGAATAAGGTATCATTTGAAACTGCAAAAGGTCTCATTTTATTTCTGTATAGTCATAATAACAACGAAATAATGTGCTTTTCTAAGATTAATAAAATAAACGGGGTGCGTTCTCTGTCACCTTTCTTCACAGACACGTAAATAAAACAACCTGAATCTCCGCGAATACTCGCCTCAAATACATGAGAAATATATGTATAGAAAGCTTAAAATGTCTACTTTTAAATGAAGTAAGTCACGTCCAAAATGAATATTATATGTTAGAGTAATCCGTATGAAACTGATGCGATGTCCAGTTTTCCCGTCTCAACTCATTATATCTAATACGGTCACGCCCACGCCCCGCTCGCGCCTTTCAGATTCAAACATCCACGTGAGGCGCGCGCGAATGTAAACAAATGAGTTCATCCCGGCTACTTTCTGTTTCTGGAAGATCTGCTGAGAGAAATAACCCAGAACTTCAAAATGTGTGTGTGTTTGTTTGTTTTTTTCCGTCAGAGCACATAAACAATCTACAGTATGAAAATGCCAGGTTTTGTAATGTTTTTGTAAAGAATTCTCTTCTTCATTACTTCAGTCTTACTCCAAGTGTAACAATATACACTATACCATTCAAAAGCTTGTAGTCAGCATATAGAAATTAAAACTTTTATTTAGCACAAGTAATGATAAAGACATTTATCATGTTACAAACTATGCTGTTCTTCTGAACTTTCTATTCATCAAAGAAAAAAAAAAAAAACTTCAGCTCTTTTCAACAGAAGAATAATAATAATAAATGTTTTTTGAGCAGCAGATCAGAATATTAGAATGATTTCTGAAGATCATGTGACTGGAGTAATGATGCTGAAAAGTCAGCTTTGTTTGTTCCTAATAATCTGTTTAACTGCCCTCGCAAGTGAATCTCAAGTTATTTTGTGTGATAGCTAAATATATTCTAAATAAACTACAAACAAAAAATATATAAATTAATCAATAAAATTATTAATTTACTTAACGTGTTAAAATTGATTTACAGTACTTTTTTGCTGTTTTCTAACAGTTTGGACTTGAATAAAGAAAGAAAACTTGCACTTAACCTTTTCACAGGCATTTTGTTTTCATAGTTTGACCGATATCGTAATGTATCATTATATGATTGTCTAGCAATATATCGATTATTGCAGAATCGCTGTATCGTGATTATACCGTACCGTGAGGTACCCTGCAATTCCCACCCATGTGTGTATATATATATACAGGGGGGGGGGGAGTTTAGTTTGTCACCTTTTTCACCCCTGACGAGTTTGCACCCCTGAATGTAGATGACTGATTTGAATTCTGCTTAATTCTACCTAATTAATGCAATCTGGTTCAATCGAAGGCTGCTGTCAGATGCTGTACGTTCATCTCATTGATTAGTTGCTCTTAAATCACATTAGTAGACGGCCGTATGAACACTGTGCAGGATTTCCACCAGTGCATCTAGGTGCGATGTGAAGCTGGTTAGTGCTGGTCTGGTGTGGTTTGCGTGTGGTCTGAAGCTGTGTGTCGTGTCGTTGCAGTCTGGAGTGGATCTGACCAAAGACAATATGGCTCTGCAGCGGGTGCGAGAGGCTGCGGAGAAGGCCAAGTGTGAGCTGTCTTCCTCTCTGCAGGTGAGTGCATGTTTTATAGATACTGTGAATTCAGACATACTACTGTTTTCACATACTGGATAGTCTCCAGAAGCAGGGTTGAAGAAGTGTTATAAGCAACACAACCTCTCAGCCTGTGCAGAGATGGTGTGGAGCAGAGACACTGAAAGATCACGAGCACATCACACTAAATCTGATTACACGTACTAAACAATGTTGCATTTTCAAAACCATGCATTGTTAGAATTAATAAAGTTACAATTAACTGGTGAATAACATGCACTGATGTGTGGTTTTATGCAGTTATTTATGCACTTTTTTTGTTTATGGAGCTTGGCATTAGTAAATATAGCCACAAAAATAGAGCCACTAGCTCGTTCAGTGCTCTTTTTAAAGCAGTGGTTCTTAATCCAAGGCCAGTTATTAAGAGCATTTACAGCCCTGTCTATTTTAACATTATATTTCAAGTTTTCTGAAGTCATATAATAACCTTGGGTGAGGAACAGCCTGGAATTTAAAAGGACTAAAATGGCGTCATTTACTTGCCCTTATGTTGTTTTTAACCTCTTGTAGTTTCTTCTGTGGACCATTAAATATTTTGGTTACCATTAATACTTCCGTTCTACGAACAAACTATTTTTTTTTATTTAGAAAAGGTCAAACAGCTGATGTGAGTACATGACACTATTCATTTTTTTGGGTGAAACATCTCTTTTAAAGAGACAGTTCTCCCAAAAATGAAGATTCTGTCATTAATTACTCACCCTCATGTCGTTCCAGACCCGTAAGACCTTCCTTCATCTTCAGAACACAAATTAAGATTTTTTATGAAATCCAAGAGCTTTCTGACCCTCCGTAGACAGAAAGGATATTACCACAATCAACGCACAGAAACATAATAAGCCCATTGGAAAAGTAGAAAGTAGACAACGCTGATTACGTTCTGGGGTACTCTCCAAAATGACAGAAGACGGTAACTAGGGGAGAAGAATTGCGGTTTTATTACAGTTTTCTTTGCATACAAAAAGTATTCTCGTAGCTTGAACAAGAGCCCTGCGCGGCGGGACTGTTTTCTTAAACCCGCACCCGCCCGCTCCCGCTGAATTTCTGACCAGGACCGCCCGCTCCCGCAACCTGCGTGTTCCACTCCCGCCCACAGTGTTTGTGTCCGCTCCCGCGGACTTTCTCTCAGAGCTTGTGAAAAATTTACACAAATTAGAGGTCTGCACGGGCTTTAAACTGAAGCCCGAACCCGGCCCGTACCCGAGATCGTCTGACCCGACCCGAGCGGCACAGTTAAATTTAGAGCCCGAACCCAACCCGAAGTCTTTTTTTTTTTTTTTTTTCACAACGAATAGCCAATTTAAAATAAATAAAAAATAAGATGCTGTATTTCATGATTGCATGCAAGGGCAGTAAACAAATACATGTAAAGAAACAGATTCATCAAGGCTCGGCCAGTTCACAAGGCAAAAGAAAAAACACTTAACAGTTATGAAAGTTTATCAATTCTGCCGAGTTTTTGAATGGTTGACAAGACGATAATTCTTCCACCGTGCAAATAATGGTAATTTTCGTCAGTTAAGGCTCGTTAGCATTCGGCCTGCTTTAAATCGGACACAGAGATGTAGTGCGGTAAGATCGCATTTATTTGAGAGAGAGAGAGAGAGAGAGAGAGAGAGAGAGAGAGAGAGAGAGAGAGAGAGAGAGAGAGAGAGAGAGAGAGAGAGAGAGAGAGAGAGAGAGAGAGAGAGAGAGAGAGAGAGAGAGAGAGAGAGAGAGAGAGAGAGAGAGAGAGAGAGAGAGGAGAGAGAGAGATGAAAGTTGCGTGTGTGAACCTGCGTCTGCGCATCTCTCTCTACAAGCAATGAGGCTTAGTTACTTCAAAAACATTTTACCCCCTCATTGCAGAGAAATATAACGTTGAGAGTCAGTAGCCTATCGAAGCTATTTTACTAATAAAAGTTTCCGTGCTGTGTTCGCTGCGCGATCTCTATGATATCTGTGTGCAATAATGTGTGTGTGTGCGTCTATGAAAGCAGCGAAGCCTGCATATAGCAACAAGCCCGAGCCCGAGGCTATTCATTAAACATTAACCCGAACCCGACCCGAGCCCGACGGGTCCCGAAATACTTTCGGGTCGGGTTCGGGTTAATGTTTAATGAATAGCAGACCTCTAACACAAATACGATCAGACTAAATATTCGTTCAAGTTAACATCCAGAATAACAGGCTTTAAACATGACAACGTTTAAATAAGATGAAGTAATGCTAAACCAAAGCACCACACCTGACAAAAACATTTTTTTGGGGGGGTATTTTTTTTTTATTGGTGTTATAAAACATTAACCGTTAAAACAAAGCCACAACTAGCGGCACCTCAGTTTTTAAACGTAGGTCTACTGCATGATACACATGCGCCAAACGATTAACTAAAACACTTTTACTGTTAACAAACATTTTAACTAGGCTAAATAAGCCAAAGCATAATATGAAATATCTAACTTATTAAATAAATAAACATAGAACTTAGAAAATATGTCGCCTCAGGGCAGAGGTGCCAGATTTATGTTCGTTGTAAACGAACACTTTTGCACATTTATCACGACTTACTAAGTTTAACTCTTTCCCAAATTTTTCTCAGTGACAATTGAGAATTGTTTCCAGATATCTGACTTGCTTTGCTTTGCTTTTGTCAAGTAAACAGCAGCTTTCATTTCTTCTCAAATTCTTGCATTGACTCCCATTTCTAATACACGCCAAATCCCACCGTTCCCTGCGGGTCTCCCGCTAAATTTTCTTCCCGCCCGCAGCAAAGGTAAAACCACCCCGCTCCCGTGAGATTTGCGTTGGTTCCTGTGGGAGCCCAAACCCAATGCAGCCCTCTAGCTTGAACCCCTGATGTCACATGGATTATTTTAACAATGTCCTTGCTACACTTCTGAGCCTTGATCGTGTAAGGACCCTTGCTGTCTATGGAGGGTCAGCGAGCTCTTGGATTTCATCCAAAATATCTTCATTTGTGTTCTGAAGATGAACGAAGGTCCTATGGGTTTGGAACGACGTTAGGGTGAGTAATTAATGACAGAATCTTCATTTTTGGGTGAACTGTCCCTTTAAGTCTGACTTTACTGCTCCTCCTCGCTTCCACTGAAGCACTCAAATCAGTTATCATTTTAATTGGAGAATAGCGCTCAACATCAGGTCGAACATGTCAAACCTGATCGCCGTGTTTACATATTACTGAATAGTCTGTATGTTTTTAGGCAACAGATTATGCCTTTGATTTTGGAATATACAAAAGGAAAGGCTACTTCTGTTGTTCCACCAATCGACGTGTGGTTAGCATGTGACCATTTGGGCTTATATAATGGTTTATAAAATGTGACGCTGTCTGTGAAATCCAGGCTCAAGTCTCAATCTAATTATGAGATCAGCATCAAAGTCTTGTTACATTTTCACAGAATGTTCTTTAGCTTATGAAGGATGATTTTATGCAGAAAATGGTAAATCACCAAAAAATGACTTTAGCTGGGTTTTCACAGGCAGGGTCACATAGTTTCAAAATGTCTATCATATGTAATACTAGCTTGTGATGATGAATTAGTGAGTTGGGATGAGTTTTCAGCATGCAGTGGTTGTTGCAGGTGTAGTAAGTGTGGTTATATTTCTGCACACAGACGGACATCAACCTGCCGTACCTGACGATGGACGCCTCTGGCCCCAAACACTTGAACATGAAGCTGACCCGCTCTCAGTTCGAGGGCATCGTGGGGGATCTGATCCGCAGGACCGTGGCGCCCTGTAAGAAGGCCATGCAGGACGCAGAGGTGTCCAAGAGTGACATTGGAGAAGTGCTGCTGGTGGGAGGAATGAGCCGCATGCCGAAGGTGAGCACAGCTTCACTCTAGTGTTTGATCCAGGCACGCATGTGATCCGCTGATTAACTTCAAATTCAACCATAATAGAGTGAACATTTATCAATTGTACATAGGGACGGGTGATATGGGCTAAAAAATATATCATGATATTTCTGGTATTTATTGCGATAATGATATTAATGACGATAATTCAGGGAATCCTGGTTCTTCTCAAACTTTTTATACCACCTCAGAAAATATTGTCACTCCAATTACCACCATGATGACCAACATTAAAATACAGTAGCGTAGTATACCTTACTATTCAGCTACAGCTCTGCACAGTTCAAAAACTAGGTGTTTTATTGCTAAAACGAATATTTATTGTTGTCTGCCACTTTAACTTTGTAAATACAGTTTGAACATTAACACTGCACTGTGATTACATACAAGTAAATAAAAAACTTAATGACTAAATTAAAATGTGTTCTACCTAAGAGTTAAATAAACTGTACTGTACGTAAATGTAAAAAAAACCCACTTTACTCAACAATTAAATTAACATGTATTCCCCCGGTTTCACAGACAAGGCTTAAGCCTAGTCCCAGACTAAAATGTAATTCTGAGCTGTTTGGCATGAAAGATGTACACAAGTCATGTTTTTCTCTAAGACACGTTTATAAAACTTACTTAAATGTCCTAATTGAACTATGGCCTGATCCTGGCTTAGTCTAAGCCCTGTCTGTGAAGCCAGGCCATTGTGTTTAACATTAATTTATATTTAATTCAGTGATTCCTCTGCGTACCACTAGAGGGAGTACCAGTGGTACACGTACCACACTTTGAGAACCACTGAGCTAGAGAAAAGTATTATCTTTCCTATTTTTACCCAAAACAGGGTGTTGTGAGCATTACTGAGTACACTCATAATGTAATGACTGTTTAATTCATACTGGAAGCCAGAGGGCGCCCTCACGCAGAAACTACACACATGCACAGAAGTAATACTACTGATGACGCACCGGGAAATCCCTAATATGGACAAAAGTATCCAGTTATCGCTGAATAAAATGCACATCGGAGAAATTTTAACTGATGAAACTTGAAGACATTAAACATACAATATATGGCTTATCTGTGTGCTTCAAGCAATCTTGGGTATTTTTATAAGGAAATTATATTTATAATGCAATGCTGATCTACATAGCATTTATCACTGTATATAATACTATCATTCTGTAATATGAAACCAAGTCTGGTCACAAAAATAAGTATTTCAAACACTCGACTACATAATTTAATTTGGAGAAAAAGCACGTCAATAAATGATATCTTTGTTGGACAACAGGTTTGTAAACGGGCTCATACACATGCTACTGTAGTAGTTATTCAGACTGATTTTTTGTGCACTGTACAGCCATAATCAGCTCCAGATTGTAGAAGGAGCTCCTTGTTTAGTGATAAACTCCTCAATTTCACGTCCGACTTCTGCGATGTCGCTCCGCACGGTCGCACACAGAAATGTCAACAACTAGATTTAATCGTTATTATCACGGGAAGACTAATTCTTATCATGTGGAGAATTTATACCGGTGTATCACAAACGATAAGATATCACCCGTCCCTAATTGTACGTGTTTTCTGGGGGTGTAGCAGTACATGTATCAAAAACTGGACGGCCGTAGACAGCTGACTCCTAAAGATACCAGCGCAATAACACACTCTGCAAAATATCATCTGATTATCGTTATCGATAAAATCCTAGAAATTAGAGATTATTGTTTCGGAGTGTCTATATACACTAAGTGCAAGTAACCAGTCTTGTTGGCAGAGGCTATTTACACTAACTCCGCCCACCAACGTGTGTTTGGGGCAGTCAACCCTGAACAAAGACACTCATTAAACATCAGTTTCAGTGGCGTAGATGATAAGAGACGTGCTTTTTGACGCGATCAACCCGAGTTTGAACCCGCCTTTTGCCAAACTTTTTTACTCCCTTTTCAAATCTCATATCGCATCAGAAAGGCATTTATTTTCAATAAAAATGAAGGAAATAATCAAAGTTGAAAAAGTATCGGGTAGGTGTAGGGAGGGCTTTATTGTCCCAATAAGGTGGCATTCATTTAATAATTTGAATTAAAACTATAATTTACACTCAATACGTTATTATTGCATACTGTTTTATAATGTACTACAATACTGAGGTGCAGATAATTGCCACTATTTGCAACAAGTAGTATAAATAGCAGAAAATCTTGCTATTTTAAGTGTAAATAGAATCTATAGCTATTTACACTTAGTGTAAATAGCCGCTGCCTTATTGTTTTGTCAGTATCGCACCGC
Organism: Aspiorhynchus laticeps; assembly: GCA_023376895.1. NCBI lineage: Eukaryota > Metazoa > Chordata > Actinopteri > Cypriniformes > Cyprinidae > Aspiorhynchus > Aspiorhynchus laticeps. The sequence continues at coordinate 34,791,990 of CM041813.1, forward strand.
TCTAGTTGAGCCGCTGCTTCATCCCTGCACATGTGCGTCCTCAGGTCCAGCAGACGGTCCAGGATCTGTTCGGCCGCGCTCCCAGTAAGTCTGTGAACCCCGATGAAGCCGTGGCCATCGGAGCGGCCATCCAGGGAGGCGTTCTGGCCGGAGACGTGACCGACGTGCTGCTGCTGGACGTCACGCCTCTGTCTCTCGGCATCGAGACGCTGGGAGGAGTCTTCACCAAACTCATCAACAGAAACACTACCATCCCCACCAAGAAGAGCCAGGTATGCTGATGCGGTCTCAACCTCGTGTCGCTCACGCCTCGTCAAGATGGAGGTTTTTATACTGAATTAAGCTTCACGAGGCACTTATTTGAATCTTTTTTTTTTTTTTTTTTTTTTTTTTTTTTAATGCCATTTTTAATTTTTATTTTGTTTATATATATAAAGTGTTCACCTATTTGAAACACAATATATTTTAATGAAACCTTAGAGATTTCTATTTCAGCCTAACTTTGATGCTTCAAAAAGTTAATAAAAACGTCGTAAACATAATTCATATGAATCAAGCAGTTTAAATCAAATCTGCTGACGTGACATGATCATTATATATGATGAGCAGATTTAACATATGCTTTTATTCACATAAATATTGATCAGCGTGCATAAAAGGAGCTCTTCACATGGTAAACAGCTTAACTGAACTTATCTGGTACATGAGATCAAATCTTATTGGTTCTTGAGCTTCTGTCACATAACTGTTGTGCTTTATGTATGTGCACTGATCAGTGTTTGTGATATTCACCGATTTAATTAACAGGAACAAATATTTAATTTAGGCATTTAAAGCGAGACATGAATTAAACTGCTTAATTCTTATGAAACTTCAGCATTAAAGTTTTGGTGGAACTTATGTCATTTCAAACACATTCTTTCAGCAGAGTAAATTATTGAATTTTGGTTTATATCATTTTAATAATTTTTATTTACATATATCTGTGTACTGTGTATATTATGCATATATAAATACACACACACAGTATATATTTTATAATTTATATTATACTTGCACTGCCCTCCAAAAGTTTGGAAACACCCCTGTGCGGTTTTGGATGATATCTGCATAAATCCTTATCATTTTTTGGTGCAAATACTGTACATTAAAGTAACTTGACATTATCATTGAAGACCAGCAATAATAATTTTAATTTTGATTACATAATGTCAATATATACATGTCAAAGTCAGACATGCTGTGATGCCTGGTTACTGGTTTAAACTTGATTTTTTACTCCGCACACCTTAATAGCTTCAACAATTGATTGATAATTAAGTTTAGAATACAATCAACCAATTAGAACACAATTTAGGTCAGATAGTCTACAAATATTACATTTAAAATTTAAGTTTTTTTCTATGTATAAACTGTTTGTAATAAAATATGTTTTTGTAGGTTGTGTTGTCCCTTATCAGTGCAAAATTATCACAAATTAAAAAGGATTCATGACAATATTGTCCAAAACCCCATTTTCTACAGTGTTTCCAAACTTTTGGAGGGCAGTGTATATATATATTGAATATATAAATGTAACATATTTTTCTGGAATATATACATGCATGCGTGTGTATTTATATATACATAATAAATATACACACACAGAACACACACACATTATGTAAACAAAACTTTTATTTTGGATGCGATTAATGCACTAAAAAAAATGTCAATGTACTAATATAAGAGATGTTGGTAAAAGGCTGAAGTATGTCACATCTTTCCTGGCTGTGTTGCTCAGCCCGAGTGTGTCTGTATGGTTTGAGGGTAACACTGGCTGGTGTTGATGTGCTCCTCAGGTGTTCTCCACCGCTGCTGATGGACAGACTCAGGTGGAGATCAAGGTTTGTCAGGGAGAGCGAGAGATGGCCACAGACAACAAGGTCCTGGGACAGTTCACCCTGGTGTGTGCTCTGGGACAGAACACATTTACACACACTGTGCAATACACAATGAAGAAGCAGCTGGAGAATAACTGTTTTCTCATATCGACTGGTGTTTGTGTGCTGAACAGGTCGGCGTCCCTCCGGCTCCTCGTGGAGTCCCGCAGATTGAAGTCACCTTTGATATCGATGCGAACGGGATCGTTCACGTCTCCGCTAAAGACAAGGGCACCGGCCGAGAACAGCAGAGTAAGTCCAGACAAAAATCAATGATATTTGTGACCCTGGAGCACAAAAGCAGTCTTAAGTCGCTGGGGTATATTTGTAGCAATAGCCAACAATACATTGTATGGCTCAAAATTATACATTTCTCTTTTATGCCAAAAATCATTAGGACATTAAGATCATGTTCCATGAAGATATTTAGTAAATTTCCTACCGTAAATATATCAAAACTTAATTTTTGATTAGTAATATGCATTGCTAAGAACTTAATTTGAACAACTTTAAAGGTGATTTTCTCAATATTTAGATTTTTTTCCACCCTCAGATTCCAGATTTTCAAATAGTTGTATCTCAGCCAAATATTGTCCTATCATAACAAACCATACATCAATGGAAAGATTATTCATTCAGCTGATGCATAAATCTCAATTTAAAAAATTGACTCTTATGACTGGTTTCGTGCTCCATGATCACTTATGCTATTCCCAAAGGAAAATCCAGACTTTTTCTTTAATCTTTCACTAAAATATAACAACTTGCTCCACTTCTGAAGTGACTTTGACCTCTTATTAGTGGTATTGGTTAATGTTAACCAGTTCTCAAAAAAAGATGTTTAAGCCGTTGTTTTAGGCTGATGTAATGTGGCTGAAAGTTACTGCAGAAATGAGCACACTGTACACTGTCTGTCTGTGAAGAGGAGACGGTCAATAAAAAATCAATTTTAGTTGAATTTGAAATAAAAATGTGCATTTGAACGCAAAAGCAGTTCAATTGAATGTTAGGTGTGCTTACAGGAGCATCATCAGTGCCAGTTTTTCCTTCAAAATATTAGAGAAATATACAAGCTCAGTGCGGAGGAGATCTTGATTAGGTTAAAACCCAAACCAAGCCATTCACACAGAACACGTATTCAGCGCATTATTTTAGACGCACGACTGCTGCACTCACGTCTCACACAAGAGATGCATAGAAAGCCATGTGAAGTTAAGAGTTTAAACTTTTAGAAAACGCGTGGAGATTTATTCCATTTCAATGCATCTCGTATGTGTGATCGGTGCTTCGGCTCATTGACTTAAGCTATGCATAAATACATGATGCTGTTTTGTTCAGAATTTATGCAATTTACTAAATTATATTTGATTTATGTATGTTAATTTAGATGTTATGCACTTTTTTTTTTTACTCTTATTTCATTGCATTGAATAAACCATTGAATGCACTGCATTATTTTGCTCATTGCACCCTCCTGTGGCCTTGAGAGACGAGCTAAAAGTTTCTTTAAGTCTTATTTAATATGCATATAAAACATATTTTTTTACATTTCATGTTTGACTGTTAAAACAAAATGTGTTGTTTGTCTTAATAAATTGGGTAAATTAAAAACACAGTGGTTAAATTTAACCTTTTTTGTATTGCTCCGTTTTAAAAAAGGTTATTAAAAACGTCAATAATTATCGATAATGAACGATATGAAACATTGTATCGTTGATGCATTTTTTAGCTATACGCCCAGCCCTACCAGAAATGTTGAATATGTCTTTATGAAAAACATTGATCTCTCATTATTTCATGCTTGTGCCTCCAGTTGTCATCCAGTCGTCTGGCGGCCTCAGCAAAGACGACATAGAAAACATGATCAAGAACGCTGAGAAGTACGCAGAGGAGGACCGGAGACGGAAGGTAGCGTCTCTAATCTACTTCTGACCACTTCATCTCACCACTAAGAGTTGTCTCTTAAAACCTCTTCACAAAGCTGCTGAGACACACTTGTACTAAAGGAATAGAGAGAAGTGTTAAGCTCAGAGTAAGGGGGCGGGGTTTACCTCGTTGCTATGGGTGATGTCAGCATGCTCATTAACTATGCACACAGTGATTGGCTGATAGTCTCTGTCAGAGATTTATTCATAGAAATATTGTAGAGTGTGATTTTATGTTGCCATATTCAAATAAAGGTTTAAAAATAAGTGTTAATTGCCACATTCAAAAAGATTTTAAAATGTAGGCTGTGTCAGTAATTAAACAAGTATATGTTCAGCTAATAGTCAGCCTCTTACATGTGCTTCTCCATAAACAATTAGTGAATATGCATATTTACATTTATGCATTTAGCAGACGCTTTTATCCAAAGCGACTTACATTGCATTCAAGTTACAGTTTCTACATTTTATCAGCATATAAACAGCCTTTTAATTAACAGTAGAATAATCTACTGTTGCAATGATAGCAAGACATGCAAATGTAAAATAAAACGATACTGGACACAAGAACAGCTGTTACTTCTTGCTCAGCTGATTAATGAAAACAAGGATATAATCAAAGGAGAATCTGGAGTTGTGATAACCTCCAAAACCAAAGGTGATGCCTTTTTAAAAGCTCATTATCGTCAGATGTTTCTAATATGTTTCTGTTCAGAGGCAGATTGACAGAAACAGTTATTTTAGGATAGTTTGTGTCTGAGGACTCCTCTTCACGACTCCTAACCTTTCACAGATTTAGGAGATAGTTTTAGTGCTGAAACACTCTTAGAGCAAGATTTTAGGAGTCTTAAATTTAGGATTGACGCCCATTATTTTTAATATTTTCTCCTAAATCAGTGAGTTATGAGCTACTTTTAGCCTGAAGCTGTTTTGTGAACACGGGCCCAGATGTGTCAAACCTGTTTTAACATCTTGTGTGACAGGATCGCGTGGAAGCGGTGAACATGGCCGAGGGCATCGTGCACGACACCGAGTCAAAGATGGAGGAGTTCAAGGATCAGCTGCCGGCTGATGAGGTCTGACCCTGCTGCTGTCTGAAGAGATGAACCACGCTCTTCTAGACGAGTTTAACGCTTCATCTCTTTCTGCAGTGTGACAAACTGAAGGAGGAGATAGCTAAAGTACGAGAGCTGCTCTCACGGAAGGACACGGAGACGGGAGAAAACATCAAACAAGCGGCCACAAACCTGCAGCAGGCGTCGCTCAAGCTGTTCGAGGTGGCGTACAAGAAGGTGCGCTCTTCAGCGTCTCAGAACACTGCTGTGTGACTCAGAGCTGAGCCGCTCTCACCACGCTTGTGTGGAAGAGATTTCTATTCATTTGATTGTTTGATCATCCAAAAACTGAGATTTATTGACAAATAAAACGCTTTTGGAAGCGTATTACAATTATTTATAATAATTTTCAATAAATTGACTGTTTTGGAAGAGGATTTGAAAGATTTAAAGTTTCATAATGATGATAATAGTTTATTATTATTATTATTCAATCAGAGGACTGTTTTGGAAGAGCATTAGTTATTTTAAATTATTATTAATAGTATTATTATTATCATTATTATTAATAATAATAACAACAACAATAACATTTCAGTAAATTGACTTTGAAGAGCATTATTTAAAATTTATTAATGATATTATTAATTATATATATATATATATATATATATATATATATATATATATATATATATATATATATATATATATATATATATATATTTATTTTTATTTTTTTAATCTAATAATATTCAATCAGTGGATTGTTTTGGTAGAGCATTAGTTATTTTAAATTATTATTATTATTAATATTATTTAATAAATTGGATGAGGATTATTTAAAGTTTAATAATAGTAATTGTTATTAAAAACAAATCAATCAGTGGACTGTTTTGGAAGAGCATTAGTTATTTTAAATTATTATTAATAGTATTATTATTATTATCATTATTATTAATAATAATAACAACAACAATAACATTTCAGTAAATTGACTTTGAAGAGCATTATTTAAAATTTAATAACAAAAATCATTAATTATACTTTTTTTTTTTTTTTAATCTAATAATAAAAATAATGTTATTCAATAAGTGGACTGGACTCTCTTGGTAGAGCATTGGTTATTTTAAATTATTAATAATAATGATAATAATAATAATTATTATTTTATAAATTGGATGAGGATTATTTAAAATTTAATAATAGTAATTGTTATTGTTATTATTATTATTATTATTATTTGTATTTTTTTTTTCAATCAGTAGACTGTTTTGGTAGAGCATTAGTTATTTTAAATTAATAATAATAATAATAATAAAGATGTTTAATAGTGATCAGGTTTAAATGTAGACAAATGTAGATTGTCAGAATTTTACCTGAAATACTGTCTTTTACGCTTGATGTATTCATTATTTTTGTGCAGGTCTGTCACCCGATGGCTGTAATAATAATAATGTGAAATGTGTTGTGTTTGTCAGATGGCGTCGGAGCGGGAAGGCGGCTCCAGCTCGGGCTCCGGCTCAGGCTCCGGCTCCAGCTCCGGCTCCGGCTCCTCCGGAGAGACCGGAGAGAAGAAGGAGGGTCAGCAGTGAAGCCGGAGCGCTGGAGTGTGTTTGGACTGAACGGATGCGGAGCGTGAAGGAGTTTCCCTCAGCAGCATACTCACCTTACTCTCACACACACTGTTTCTCTGAACTATATTGTCCTGGCTCCTCATCCCCCTCCTTCAATATCTACAAGTTCAAACTGAGTTATTGTGTCTGCTGAGAATAATCAGCGTTAAGGTGATCATAGACACGACTCCAGTCATCCAGACACACATTCCTGCCTGAGGCCTGTGTTAAAGATCTCATTTAATGCTTTGTGGATTTGTTTGGGAATGAATGTGTGGCTGAATGACTTCAGGATGTCTAAGTATTTATAATATCAGGACTTCATTGTTTCAAGACACCAATGTTTTATTTTTAAATGACATATATCTGTTCTGTCCATCGGTTCTGTTTAAATCGCTCACATGTTTGAGCTGAGAGGATGAAACTCAATAATATCTGATGTGGAATTGATAGTGCAGGCTAATTGTTATAATTTGCTGATCATACCAGCATTGAATCCGGAGCAGTGTCCTTCCAGAAGCAGAGACGTGAGGAACAGAGATATCTGAGCTGAACCCATCTGATCTGCTGTACTAGAGACTTCTTGTTTGATTTAAATCAGTGATGTGTTGCTGTTATGAACGACTGTGAAAGTGAATTACGTTCTGTTCGTCTCATAACAGCTCAATATAACATGACTTTCTGCTTCATTAAAGATCGTCCTGTATGTACAGTAGCTCTGTATAAAGGCTGATGTCTGTTCAATTGTTTAATGTTCATTATGGAACTGAACGATTTAATAGGTTTAAAGAAAGTAATATTCCAATGCAGTCTTTTATAATAAAATTGTGTTTGAACTCATATGTGTGAGTGCTTTTTGGTTGAGGTTTGTGTTTTGAGCGTCTCTGTCATGCATGTGAAAAAACTGATTATTAATAACAGAACAGTGTGTGGTCTGGGCATCAGGTGTCCTGAATATAATCTAAATGATGTTCCCTCTAATCAGTTTTTTGATTTTGGATAAATGCATGGCATTTTTTGTTAGCGGAACCCTTTTAGTACCATTTGATTTTATGGTACTAATATGTCTCAAATTCTTCACTTTAGTTGATTATGGTAAAATGCATGTCCACAGGAAAGGTAGAAACTAAGAATATGAACCTGCACACATTGTTGAACATTAAAAGCAACACCGAGATGAACATTTACTGTAAACTGAGACGCTGAGAACTATAGAAGCTCTTTCCTCCGAAGGATGATTAAAAATAAAGATAATTGTGATGACTTTTTCCTCAATTCAGTCATAATTGTAAACTCAGAATTATTTTTATCTATTGATTTATTTACGCATGCAGCAGAATCAAAAAAGATAATTGCTTTTATTTCACAATTCTGAGTTTATATCACAATTCAACATTTTTCTCAATTCTGAGAAAAATAAAAATCTCCGTCTCAGATTTCTGATTTATCCTACTTTCTTGCAATTGTGTTTTTTCTTCCAGTTGCGAGTTTATATCTCACAATTTGGATATTTCACAGAGAATGTGTATCTCATAATTCAGACTTTCCTTCTCAGAATAGCGACTTCATATCTAGCAATTATTTTTATTTATTTATTTCACTCAGAGTTATGAGAAATGTCTGAATTGTAAGATAAACAGTTGCAATTACCATTTTATTATTATTATTATTAATCCCAACAAGCTTGCATAGGAAAGTGACTCGTGCGGTGCTCTGGTGTAACTGAACACAGTGCTGCGCTTCACTCTTAAACACCTGACAGACAAACACATGCAGATTAAAACTAAAGAGAAAAAAATATTTACATTGAAATATGCATTATTACTCTGATTTCTTGAACACTTTATTGTAATTTGTCAGCCCTATTAGATAATGTAATATTGCCTAATTTACATACTGTAAGAGGTAACTTCACCCACTCATTTAAACGAGCCTTTTATACAGGTAAACGCAAAATAAATGTATCGCTGAGTGCCGAGCTTTTATTTTGAAACAGTGTTGCGTGAGATCACGGTGTCTGCGTTCACGCGCACGGTTTCGAGCGCTAGTCGGAGAGGCGCGCGAGGACTTCAGAGGCGGTGAGAACTTCTTCAAACTCATTTCATAAGTTTATCATCGTGTTATGGCGTACAGTAAGACCCGAGTTTGTTCTGGTGTTCAGTTGCTGTGTAAAACACACGTTATGGGTGTCGAAAAAAATCAATACAGGAAATACTTGTTGTCATTGGGCGCGCGCAGCAACTCCATATCAAATATGATAATGCGCGACTGAACGCGACGCGTCAAAACTACAGACTAGTTATTATTATTATTATTATTATTATTATTATTATATGAAAAGTGGCGTGATAGTTTTACATTGTGAAAGCATCCTTACACATACTAACTTACAGTAGTGAAACTAAAAACAATATTACGCGTAATTATGATAAGTACAGTAATTATAGTGTACAGTAAACTATTAATAATAGTAATATTTGAGGTTAATGTAACGGAAGAGTCGTGTTCTAGCGTCGTGTGAAGTGTCGACGGGTGTTAGGACAGTCTCTGCTAATAGCAGCTAATGTCTCGGACTCAAACAGCTGTTCCCTCACATTAACCCGTCGTTAATAACGTGTGCTGCTGGGTTAGTTAAATCACTTAACTATGAATATAAGACTAGTTAGCGAACTTCTTCAGTGTTTGATAGCTAATCTAGCGGCTAGCGTTAGCAGCTTCCGCAATAACAGTCTGACACTTGACTCAGCTGAGAGTCTGATCAAGTTTCTGATGAATCAAACTCGCTCTGTGAGAAACAATCATGGGAGGAATGAATTTCTATTGATAACAGTCCTAAATTATATTTTCATTTCATCAAGATCCTTTCTAAATTATGATCGCAGTATCAGTGGAGATCCTTCAAACATTTATTCATAGTTTCTTTTTACTGTGATTTGAAACACAAGGCCAGTTTGACTTTCTTAATGTAAACCATTTAATTCTATTTAATTCTTCATAATAAAGCACAAATGTGATTTGAAACACAAGGCCAGTTTGACTTTCTTAATGTAAACCATTTAATTCTATTTAATTCTTCATAATAAAGCACAAATGTGATTTGAAACACAAGGCCAGTTTGACTTTCTTAATGTAAACCATTTAATTCTATTTAATTCTTCATAATAAAGCGCAAATGTGATTTGAAACACAAGGCCAGTTTGACTTTCTTAATGTAAACCATTTAATTCTATTTAATTCTTCATAATAAAGCGCAAATGTGATTTGAAACACAAGGCCAGTTTGACTTTCTTAATGTAAACCATTTAATTCTATTTAATTCTTCATAATAAAGCACAAATGTGATTTGAAACACAAGGCCAGTTTGACTTTCTTAATGTAAACCATTTAATTCTATTTAATTCTTCATAATAAAGCGCAAATGTGATTTGAAACACAAGGCCAGTTTGACTTTCTTAATGTAAACCATTTAATTCTATTTAATTCTTCATAATAAAGCGCAAATGTGATTTGAAACACAAGGCCAGTTTGACTTTCTTAATGTAAACCATTTAATTCAATTTAATTCTTCATAATAAAGCACAAATGTGATTTGAAACACAAGGCCAGTTTGACTTTCTTAATGTAAACCATTTAATTCTATTTAATTCTTCATAATAAAGCACAAATGTGATTTGAAACACAAGGCCAGTTTTGACTTTCTTAATTTAAACCATTTAATTCTATTTAATTCTTCATAATAAAGCACAAATGTGATTTGAAACACAAGGCCAGTTTGACTTTCTTAATGTAAACAATTTAATTCTATTAATTCTTCATAATAAAGCACAAATGTGATTTGAAACACAAGGCCAGTTTGATTTTCTTAATGTAAACCATTTAATTCTATTTAATTCTTCATAATAAAGCACAAATGTGATTTGAAACACAAGGCCAGTTTGACTTTCTTAATGTAAACCATTTAATTCTATTTAATTCTTCATAATAAAGCACAAATGTGATTTGAAACACAAGGCCAGTTTGATTTTCTTAATGTAAACCATTTAATTCTATTAATTCTTCATAATAAAGCACAAATGTGATTTGAAACACAAGGCCAGTTTGATTTTCTTAATGTAAACCATTTAATTCTATTAATTCTTCATAATAAAGCACAAATGTGATTTGAAACACAAGGCCAGTTTGACTTTCTTAATGTAAACCATTTAATTCTATTAATTCTTCATAATAAAGCACAAATGTGATTTGAAACACAAGGCCAGTTTGACTTTCTTAATGTAAACCATTTAATTCTATTTAATTCTTCATAATAAAGCACAAATGTGATTTGAAACACAAGGCCAGTTTGATTTTCTTAATGTAAACCATTTAATTCTATTTAATTCTTCATAATAAAGCACAAATGTGATTTGAAACACAAGGCCAGTTTGACTTTCTTAATGTAAACCATTTAATTCTATTAATTCTTCATAATAAAGCACAAATGTGATTTGAAACACAAGGCCAGTTTGACTTTCTTAATATAAACCATTTAATTCTTTTTAATTCTTCATAATAAAGCGCAAATGTGATTTGAAACACAAGGCCAGTTTGACTTTCTTAATGTAAACCATTTAATTCTATTAATTCTTCATAATAAAGCACAAATGTGATTTGAAACACAAGGCCAGTTTGACTTTCTTAATGTAAACCATTTAATTCTATTTAATTCTTCATAATAAAGCACAAATGTGATTTGAAACACAAGGCCAGTTTGACTTTCTTAATGTAAACCATTTAATTCTATTTAATTCTTCATAATAAAGCACAAATGTGATTTGAAACACAAGGCCAGTTTGACTTTCTTAATGTAAACCATTTAATTCTATTTAATTCTTCATAATAAAGCGCAAATGTGATTTGAAACACAAGGCCAGTTTGACTTTCTTAATGTAAACCATTTAATTCTATTTAATTCTTCATAATAAAGCGCAAATGTGATTTGAAACACAAGGCCAGTTTGATTCTCTTAATGTAAACCATTTAATTCTATTTAATTCTTCATAATAAAGCACAAATGTGATTTGAAACACAAGGCTAGTTTGATTCTCTTAATGTAAACCATTCAATTCTATTTAATTCTTCATAATAAAGCACAAATGTGATTTGAAACACAAGGCTAGTTTGATTCTCTTAATGTAAACCATTCAATTCTATTTAATTCTTCATAATAAAGCACAAATGTGATTTGAAACACAAGGCCAGTTTGATTCTCTTAATGTAAACCATTCAATTCTATTTAATTCTTCATAATAAAGCACAAATGTGATTTGAAACACAAGGCCAGTTTGATTCTCTTAATGTAAACCATTCAATTCTATTTAATTCTTCATAATAAAGCACAAATGTGATTTGAAACACAAGGCTAGTTTGATTCTCTTAATGTAAACCATTCAATTCTATTTAATTCTTCATAATAAAGCACAAATGTGATTTGAAACACAAGGCTAGTTTGATTCTCTTAATGTAAACCATTCAATTCTATTTAATTCTTCATAATAAAGCACAAATGTGATTTGAAACACAAGGCCAGTTTGATTCTCTTAATGTAAACCATTCAATTCTATTTAATTCTTCATAATAAAGCACAAATGTGATTTGAAACACAAGGCCAGTTTGACTTTCTTAATGTAAACCATTTAATTCTATTTAATTCTTCATAATAAAGCGCAAATGTGATTTGAAACACAAGGCCAGTTTGACTTTCTTAATGTAAACCATTTAATTCTATTTTAATTCTTCATAATAAAGCACAAATGTGATTTGAAACACAAGGCCAGTTTGATTCTCTTAATGTAAACCATTCAATTCTATTTAATTCTTCATAATAAAGCACAAATGTGATTTGAAACACAAGGCTAGTTTGATTCTCTTAATGTAAACCATTTAATTCTATTTAATTCTTCATAATAAAGCACAAATGCAGTTAGAACTGACTCCCTTGTTTCTGCCAGGGAATACCATACTTATTCAGTTTATTGTTCGTATTGTTTATTTAAAAAGCTTTCAGAACATTTATGTTAATTTTCTTAACTCTCGTGCTGCGTTCTGGTCATTTTGAGCCAGAGAGGATCTTCTTCTTCCTGAAATAGCTACTCACATCAGACTAAAACATACTGACTTTGCTCACAGAGGGTAATAACAACTGTTTTCTTGCCTTGTTACACTTGTGGTGGTGTTCCTAGTCAAAAAAAATGCTTATAAATCTCTCATTTTGCTGTATTATCATGCAATTCTGGATTAAATCTTTGTCAACTCGTTTTCTTTCAATTAGCACAGGTTTTGTATTTCTTTCTGGAGCTGATTGATTGTAGGCCTCACTGATCTGATCTTATGCTCCTCAGTTTTTTTAGGTGAATAAGCTTAAATTAGCTTCTGTCATTTAAAAACAGAGGTGCTTAAACTCAGATAAATGAGGCCTGTGATCAAACAGCTCCAGAAAGAAACACAAAACCTGTGCTAATTGAAAGAAAACGAGTTGAGACAAAGATTTAATCCAGAATTTCATAATACAGCATAAAGAGAGATTTGCAACCATTATAAAAGGCTTGTCGTTTTTGACCTGGATCACCAAATTATGTGAAGGATTCTCAACACAGCACAAGGGTCAATGTCTTTTTTTAATGACGGTAGACAATAGTGCTGGGCGATATGATCCATCATCAGCCTGTGAGATCGCCGATACACGATATTATCATGCTAATTTATTTAATTATTTACTTAGTTTCATTGCCGGAAAGTGAACCAACCCCAGTGTAAGGCTTAAAAACAGCCTAATGTTTTTAATATGACTCAGTTTGTATTTAACATCAAAACAATTTAATAGAAACATCGTAAGTTACTAATTATAATGCTTACATTTCCTTACTAGTTCAAAAAGCAGTTACAGAAAACAAGAAAATAACATTTACATTACCAGAGAAGATCATCACTGACTCGGTCTTCAGTCTAGTGTGAGTTAATGCACTTTAAAAAACACTCCCGTTATAATCAGTGAAGCTGTATGATGAATAAATCTCTTACATCGCACACACATCTGCACTTTGTTGTTTATGATGAGAATACACGAGTCAGAATTCAGTCAGCGCGCACTGAACAACGAAACCCTGCTGTCTCAGCGATGACTCATCTGAACGCTTCTGATTGGCCACTGCATTCATCAACTCAACAGAATCGAGTGTGATTGGTTATAAATGCACAACACTGTAAAAACGCGGAAAAAGAAATATAATGGAACGAATAAGCCCTAATATTAATTAGATGGTATTTCAATCCTGATAATATTATTAATAATAATAATTGCCTTGCTATCGTCAAAGGCATCAGCCACAGCCATCATCGATACACGATACTATCGTGGATAGTAGACAACAGTTTCATCATAACAATAACTAGTAACTCTTTTGGTAGAAACGGTGGATTTACTCTTTTGTTCAGCTCAAGCACATAATATTTGTGAGCCTGGAGCACAAAAGCAGTCATAAGTAGCACAGGTATATTTGTAGCAATATCCAACAATACATTGTATGGCTCAAAATTATCTAAAAATCATTAGGATATTAAGTAAAGATCATGTTCCATGAAGATATTTTGTCAGTTTCCTACCGTAAATATATCAAAACTTAATTTTTGATTAGTAATATGCATTGCTAAGAACTTAATTTGAACAACTTTAAAGATGATTTTCTCAATATTTAGATTTTTTTGCTCCCTCAGATTCCAGATTTACAAATAGTTGCATCTCAGCCAAATATTGTCCTATCATAACAAACCATACATCAATGGAAAGATTATTTATTCAGCTTTCAGATGATGTATAAACCTAAATGTCAAGAAATTGATGCTTATGACTGGTTTTGTGGTCCAGGGTCACATATGAGGCTTATTCTCTTGGCCACAGGTGCCGCTGCCCGTGAGGACGCAGAATGCAGACTATTAAGTGTGTGGTGGTGGGTGACGGGGCGGTGGGCAAGACATGCCTCCTCATCTCCTACACCACCAACGCCTTTCCCGAGGAGTACATCCCCACCGTGTTCGACAACTACAGCGCTCAGATGAGCGTGGACGGCCGAACGGTCAGCCTCAACCTGTGGGACACGGCGGGCCAGGAGGAGTACGACCGCCTGCGCACGCTCTCCTACCCGCAGACCAACATCTTCATCATCTGCTTCTCCATCGGCAGCCCCTCGTCCTTCGCCAACGTGCGGCACAAGTGGCACCCCGAGGTGTCGCACCACTGCCCCAGCGTGCCCATCCTGCTGGTGGGCACCAAGCGGGACCTGCGCTCGGACGCGGAGACGCTGAAGAAGCTGAAGGAGCAGGGCCTGGCGCCCACCTCTCACCAGCAGGGCGGCGCTCTGGCCAAGCAGATCGGCGCCGTCAAGTACATGGAGTGCTCTGCACTGCTGCAGGAGGGGGTGCGGGAGGTGTTCGTGGATGCCGTGCGCGCCGTGCTCTACCCCGTTACCAAAAAGAATGCCAAGAAGTGTGTGCTCTTATAGTCGGCCGTGACGGAGATGAACTCGTAAAACAAGCTGCACAGGGGGCCCCGTTCTCTTCTCACGCTCTTTCTCGCTTGACTTCTTCATGTCTCATTGCCTTGTAAATCAGTCTGTTGAAATTGCTTGCCTGGTTTTTTGTTATTGTTGTTGATTAATAAGTTTGTTGCCAGTAGGGGTGCGACGATAAATCAATTCGTGGATCGATTCCATGATTTTCTGAATGCATCGCGATTCTTGAATTGATTCTGATTCTTAGTTTTGAACAGCAGATGACGCTGCGTGAAACGTGAGCATTTGAGTGTGCAGTTAAAAACTAGCTTGGAGCGCCATCTGCTGTTAAAACTAAGCTCAGAATAGATTCCTTAAAGAGACAGTTCACCCATAAATGAAAATTCTGTCATTTACTCAGCCTCAAGTAGATCCAAACCTGTATGAATGTGTTTGTTCTGAACACAAAGGAAGATATTGTGAAGAAAGTTTGTAATCAGGCTGTTTTGGGGCATTATTGACTTCCATAGTAGGAGAAAAATACTGCTCTGTTTCCCTCATTCTTCAGAATATCTTCCTTTGTGTTCAGAACAAACACATTCATACAGGTTTGGATCTACTTGAGGGAGAGTAAATGATGACTGAATTTTCATTTCTGGGTGAACTATACCTTTAAATTCGTTGATGCATTTTTTTGTGAATTTTGAATGTATTCTGAGCTTAGTTTTGAACAGCAGATGGCGCTGCGTGCTTCAGAAACAGTTGTACTTCGCTTATTTCCAAATCCTTACACACACACACCACTTGAACCTAAAATAATCATTCATAAAGTTCTTAAAGGTTGAAGCGAATTACAAGTGTTCACAGTGGGCTGTGTTTACATTACCCTTGCATCATAAAAGCTAAGGTGCAAGTTCATTTAACCACTTACATGACTCTTCTTCGTCATGACTCTTCTTCGTGAGCATTTGAGTGTGCGGTTAAAACTAGCCTAGAGCGCCATCTGCTGTTAAAACTAAGCTCAGAATCAGTTCCTGAGAATCGCGATGCATTCGCGGAATCAATCCATGAATCGATTTATCGTCGCACGCCTAGTTGCCATATCCACTCGATGAACGATACATTAGATTAGCGATGTCCGCGTCTGTCAGGAGCCTTGACTCGCGGCGTCCTGTGCGTTTAGATGAATGTGCAATATAATGAAGACTGAATGAGCTCCACACATCAGACTTACGTTTATAGATATCCCAGCCAAATCGCTGATGTGCCTTCAGAATGATTTTTAATACGCGTATTGTGTTTTATTCATAGCCGTTCAGCAATATTTCGATAGGTTGTGTAAAATGGATTGTTTGGGTTGCACTGTGTTCATCTCATGCAGAAAACTGCAGGATATATTTCACTCCATAACGATTTTTAATAGATTTACAAAAAAGTCCCCAAAGAAAGTCACTCCTCCAGAAACAATGACTGTTTTTTTTTTTATTATAATTTTTTTGTATACATATAGTACTACAAATACTGTAATGCTGTACATTTCCAGTTATATTTTTACAAATGCAAAACGTCTTAATGGTCCAAAACTATATATTTTTAATGCTAAATATATTTCCATAGTTGTGATTTTGGTGTTAAATGTGACCCTGAAGCTTTGTTCGATTAACCCATCATCCTGAGAATCGTGCCTTATGTGCTTTTTATATAAAGGGCTGCATCCCACTGCTAAACAAGTGTTAGTACTGTTGTTGCGATGGCAGATTTAAGCATTGGCCCGTATTGTCCTCTTCAGAGAATCAGGTTACTGCATGCGTTACTGGAGCTCACCATAAAGCCTTGTGTTAGAGTTACTCTTATCTGTGTAACGCTCCACGAGTCGCTGCTCATTTAGTGAACGCCTCACAAACACCTAAACACTGACGAGTCTTTCCAGCCCAAAGACATGCTAATGCACCGGGTCCAGAGTGCAAAAAACCCCTGCGAAGGTCTCACTCGAAGGCGGTTGTTTGGGTTTGTTATTGTTAACCAACAAGTTTTATTTTTGGTTGTGCATGTTCAATAAGAGGCCCGATGTTACCCAACAACACTGACCGCTGTATTTCAACATCCTCATCTCACGTGCATCAGCATTTAAAGATACGAGACGATTTCCAGTGTTGCGGTTGTGATAGAAGTGTCTCTGAATATAACGGTCGCTGAGATGTGATCAGATGTGATGTTTTACCCCGCTGATATGTGCGATTAGCGTTCAGAACTGGAAGTCGTGGTTAAACATTTTGCAAAACTGACATGTGTGGAAACCTGTGACTAGACAGCCAATGTATTATAACTGAATTAGTCATTTTTTTTATTGCCTTTTGTTTTTAACTTCTTGCTTTTTCTGAACTGCCTCCAAAACCTGACCAAAGAGTGCCTTTGGATGCAAAGACATGTTGTGGAGTAACTTGACTCATGCATGTTAACGTTTGAGTCAGCAATCACAATGTTTCTGTTGTTAAACCAGGACAGTGTCTAATCATTCCTTACTTTTTAAACTCAATGGCCAAACTGGATGTAAGTGTTGTGCTGTGTAAGAGAAGTGAAATCTGTGCAAACGCTGAAATCACTATTAGGTGTCTCTGGTGAATGACGAGTGATTGTGAACCGCTTTCTGTGTCATCTTTCAGAGCAATAGTACGCGCTGTCTGTGTGTCTATGGTATGTGGTACTGCATATATACACTGGGAACTCCATTTTTATCAAAATTGCCATTTTATAATCAAAATAAATTGTATAAATGAACTAACGGTGAAATTATTTAAAATAAATTTGTACACTCTTTCTTTGACTTGTGTGTGTTATGATCGGTCTGTTCCTGACACACAGAGGCGTTGCATCAGAGACCGTCGCTGCTGCTAAAGTGCAGCACATGTTCTTACTTCACACTGTTTCCGCTGCTGCTGCCGTGCACAAGCCACAACAAAGAGCTGAGAGATATCAAGACGCTGCTAGCAGCTCCAGTGCACACTTCATTTCACAAGAGCACGCAGCAGGTCTGAGTCAGACGCATTGCTTTGTGGTGTTTGAGATGTTCACACTTCAGCTGCAAAACAAGACTGTGCTTTTTACTCTCATTTATTTTAGGAAATGCATTCAAGTGATTTAAATTTGGAAATATTACTTGTTTGGAGACGTACAACGGTTGCAATATTTCATAACTCTAATGTGCTGCACTTTATGCTATTTAGTAATTATTTTAATTGGATGGTTTCCACTAGGTGGCACCAAACACATCTAGTGTTTTCTGCTTACTGTGCAGGACAGACTACTTCATACAGTTTTCTGTTCAGTTAATATATATATATAAATATAAATATTGAGCTAGTGTTTCTGTGACTCGAGCTGTTTCAATGAGAAGCACTGCTGGACAGAATAAATCAACCATGTGCTTCTAGAATCTAATCTATATGTTCACATTTAAAAACTAGCATTTTTAATAGGTTTTCCCTGGTAAAAATAATATATTTAAAATGCATTTATTTCATGCTAAGTATAGTTCAAATCATATTTACTGACATATCGCTCAAGACTTACTGATATAGAAATTATAATTAAATTTCTAATATTAAGCCTAAAATGTGTTTTAATGTCACTATTGATGAGGATTGTATGCTTTTTGAATAATATCGGTCTTTAAATACAAGATATTTAAAGTGCACCTTCAGTATATCTTTAGTTGGACTTCAGCACAATTAAAGTGAATTAAGCACAAAATTAGTTGAAGTATACCAGTTTAGTATAATTGCAGGGTATTAAGCACATAAATATGTAAATGTATTTATAGTATACTTAGCATGAAATAAATATATTTCAAATACATTTTAGTATATTTATTTTTCACTAGGGTTATCTTTTATTAAAAATGTACATTCATATTTCCCTTACCTTGAATACACACTAACACAGATATGAATTATTATTTAACAGATGCTTTTTTTAATCATGACCTGCTGACTGTAGCATGAAGCTTTTATAAACATGACACTGATCATCATCTTTCGGTCAGCTCAAGCTTTGACCCTGAGTTCATGAATAACTGCAGCGTGTGCACATGAAAGTGTGACATCAGTAATCAACAGCCAATCACATGCCGTGAAACCGGTTAACCTTCAGTTTGAAATCAGAGACACTGGGGGAGTGGTTTTATTGTGTTATGTTTGCTCACAGCTGATTGAGTTTGAGATCAGATCAAGAGTAGCTGTGCAGTGTAACTAAACCCAGCATCAGTGCAAACTCACCTGACTAGCAGCTGAACCAGCTTCATGGTGCAGGCCACTGAACTAACCCTGCCGTGTTATGAACAGTGTGTGGAGTGTCCCTTCTGTGATGACATTTCCTGTTTTCTTTCCAATGCACAGTAACAGCTTTGTGCAACAGGCACACTGAAAAAAAAGATTCAGTGAATTTAATACATTTTTTTTAAGGTAAGTGGTTGCAAACAATTCATTTTAGCTAAATTTTTTATTTTTTTTTGTTAATTCAATTAATATTTTTTTCAGTGCATAAATATCAAATGTATATTATTTTTCAAGAAATAATAAAGCATTGCTAAACGTTCTTTTATTTCACCCTTTGCGTGATCACAGAATGCTTATACTACCTTAATTTTTCAAGCTTTCTAAATATACAGTCATGGCCAAAAATATTGGCACCCTTGGTAAATATGATCAAAGAAGGCTGTGGAAATTAATCTGCATTGTTAATCCGTTTGATCTTTTATTTAAAAAATTCACAAAAATCTAACCTTTCATTGGATAATAAGAATTTTAAACGGGGGGAAATATCGTTATGAAATAAATGTTTTTCTCTAATACACATTGGCCACAATTAACAGCACCCTTTTATTCAATACTTGCATTTACATTCATGCATTTAGCAGACACTTTTATCCAAAGCGACTTACAGTGCATTCAGGCTATACATGTTTTTTTATCATATGTGTGTTCCTTGGGAATTGAACCCACAACCTTTTGCACAGCTAACACAATGCTCTACCACTGAGCCACAGGTACAATACTTTTTGAAACCTCCATTTACTGTATATATATATATCAATGATTGTAGGTGGATCTTATAGCGTAAGAAAAGACTAATTCAACATCCAGGCACTTGCATAGATTTTAGTATTTAAAAAGCCTTTATTAGCAGAGCTACATAGAAACCTGCACATCAGCCCAAACAACAGAGAACAGAAAGTGGTTAAACAATACAAAGACAT